>JALPQD010000245.1:2446785-2714285 GCA_023101885.1 Typhlomys cinereus
AGGAGTCTTACAGCTCTCGGTTGGGTGTGATGTAGCCTGTCTCCAGCTTCTGGCAGCCAGCCATGCCGCTTCCACCATGAGAGACTATTTCTCCCCTCTAGAAGCATAAGCTGAATAAATCTCCCTTTCTCCCTTGGCTTTGGGTGTTGCTTGACTTTGGGTATTTTCTTACAGCAACAGAGGAGAGTAACTAGTACGGGCATATATTGTTATACCCGGGCTTTTTACTTGCATGTTGGGAATTTGAACTCAGGCCTTCATGTTTGTACTGCAAGCACTTTACCCAGTGAGCCATCTCCCCAGCCCTTCAGAGCCAACCAGCTCCTTGGTTGGCTCCAGAGCTTCACCTACCGCAGAGCAGCAGAGAAAGCCAGCCCCGCCCTCCCCACACCTGCAGCGAGCACAAGCAGGTAGAGTGAGTCTCTCTGACTCGAATACTCAAACCCAGTGTCCGAGGCTGCTGTACCTTGTAAGTGCCTGCTTCCATCTTGTTCTCCTGCTCTTCGGTTCTCTGTGGAACACTCAGCTGGTTACCCATGGTTGCTGTAAGAAAGAAAAAGAAGGAGGAAGAAATCAAGACCGAAGCTGAAGTCTTACACCTACATGCGAAGCATAGGTGTAGAGACTTGTCGTAGTTCAGATGTGCACAGTCCCCCACAGGCTCATGTGTTTGAATCCTTGGCTGATGTTAACGTTTGGAAAAGTCATGGCACCTTTAAGAAGTGGAGGAAGGCAGGACACCGGGGGGCGGGGATTGAGGTTTGGTGACCCTGCCCCGCTTCTGTGGTTTGCTTCTTGCTTCCTCTGCTTCTGTGATGTCTTCAGTGACCTCAGTCAGTCTTCCTGCTTCTGCTTCCACATGCCTTCTGCTATTCCCGCCATAAAGGACTGTATCTCCCTTCTAGAACGCTAAGCCAAATCAATCTCCCTTTTCTCCCTGTAAACTGGTTGTATCAGAGTGTTGTCTTATAGCAGCAGGAAGAGAAATGGCAAGACCCGTGGAGGTACTCATGGGTTACAAGTCCAGGTTAGAAGAAATTTTCTTTTGGGGGTGAGGAGGGGGAATGAGGTAGGAGATATCGAAACAAAACTGAAGCCAAGCACAGCTCAACTTAAAAGTTACATCCCCTTGCTGGGAGAAAATCTTTATCATCATGAGAAGCATATAATTCAGGGTAAACAGTGTTTGCTTCCCTCTTAGTTGGAGTCCCGGTTGACATGACTTTAGACATGGTGGAGGATGTGGGTTTGCAGAGGTAGGTGAGCTGGCTTTGAAATGACCACTGACACGGTGCCTGCCCAATGTCAGGGCAAAAGGCAAGATTTAACTTATATTTCATCTTTTTTTAAAAATTTTATTTACTTATTTATTTATTCAGTTGTGCGTGTATGCATGTGTGTGTGTGTGTGTGTGTGTGTGTGTGTGTGTGTAACCACGGGCGAATTCGGGAACCACCATGGACGCCTCCATCTCCTCCTTGTTTACTCTGCCCCGGGATTCACAGGCTCTGCCCTACCAAGACCAGAAACGCAGACCGCCCCCGCTTCTTCCCAGCGTCTATACGTGGGGTTTAGGACCCGAACTCAGGACCTTCCGCCTGCAAGGCAGAGGCTTAACCCCTGAGCCACCTCTCCAGCCCCATATTTCATCCTTTAATAAGCTGTGAACATCACAGGTCAGGGGCTGTGTTTGCTTTCCTCAGCCTAGGGTCTCCAACAGAGTGCTGGCATCTATCAGGAGCCCGTGATCAAGAATGGAGGGGGCTGGAGAGATGGCTTGGGTTAAGACGTCTGCCGCACAGGCAGAAGGCCCTGAATTCGGATCCCAGGTCCCACATAAAAATGCAAGTAGAAATGGTGGTGGCCTGTACTTCCTGCTCTGGAAGAAGGAACTTGGGGAATTCCAGAGCAAAGCCAAAAGGAGGTAGAAGCTATCCAGGATGACTCCCAAAGCCACTCCTTTGGTCCCCCACAGGAAAACACAGTGCCTTTTGACACACACACACACACACACACACACACACACACACACACACACACTTTAAAAACAATCCTCTGGAAAGACTGGCCCTTGGTGTGTGTCTCTTACCTTGTTGCTGCTGCTGTGTGACAAACACACACAACCAAAGTGGGGGAGGGAGATGTACTTGGCTTGTGCTCAGAGGTGTATAGTTCATTAAGGCAGAAACCACATAGCAGAAGGTTCGGCTGGAGGCAGAAGCAGGAGGCTGGTTGAGATCATGGCAGCCATCACAGAGGCAAAGAGAGCAAGAGCAAACTGAGAGGAAGCAGGGTGGGGCTACCAAACCTCAAGGCCCATCCCCTGGGACCCCCAAAGCTCCACCTCTTCAAGGGGCCATGAGGTTCCCAAATACTAACATTGGGTAAGGATGTGGACACAGGGGACTGTGTGTGTGTGGGGGGGGGACGACTCACATTCAAACCACAACTCCTTGGCGACTGTCTCTGACCCCTTGGGAGCAGCGTGTCTGTACTCTGAGCACTTTTCCCAAGGGCTTTGCCCGCATCCGTCAGCTCACCCCACGACACTGGACAGAAGCAGGCGGTCCTCTGAGTCCACCCAAGTCTCAGGAGGGAGTTTGACTGACTCCCCGCGGGTCACCCACCCCGTTGGAGAGGTGGAGGCAAGATTAGGCACCATGCACCTCGCTCTATGCACCTCTCTCCATGCACCTTGCTCCACGCACCATGCACCACGCTCCATGCATCATGCTACGTGCACTGCTCTCCATGCACCTCTCTCCATGCACCTCTCTCCAGGCACCTCTCTCCCTCTCTCCAGGCACCTCTCTCCAGGCACCTTGCTCCATGCACTGCTCTCCATGCACCGCTGTCCATGCACCTCGTTCTATGCATTGCTCTCTCTTAGCTTCCAAAGCTGGCCTAAGGGCGGATACACATTCCCAACATGGCCCAATAAAGACAGGGCTGCAGATAGACCTGATTCTGGAGCTGGGACCTGCTGCTTCTTTCCCTAAAGTTCTTTCCACAGCTGATGACTACAAAGCCGTCCTTCTGAAGAGTCCTGCCGCTGGCTCTCACACTCCAGGGACTTCCCAATGTTAGAGTTTGTTTGCTCGTTGCCAATAAATTCATGAGCTTAGAAGAGCAAGGGGATTGTATTTGTGTGTGTGTGACTGTGTGTGTCCATGAAGGCCCAAGGGTGACTTCAGGAGTCATCCCAGATTGCTCTACCTCCTATTTGGATTTTCCCAGCTTCTGCCTTCCAGGGCTGGAAGTGAAGGCCCCCACTATTTTTACCTGGCACTTTTACTTGGGATCTGGGACCTGAACTCAGGTCCTTCTGCTTGTGAGGCAGAGGCTTAACCCCTGAACCATCTCTCCAGACCTTATTCTTGGTTATAGTTCTTAGTCTGGCTTGGCAGGAGAAAACTGGCCACATCATTCATATCCACAGGGATTGCTTAGAGAGGAGCAAACCTCACTTGCTAGACAGCAAGACTATCTAACAGGGTATGCTGCTAGAGTATGCTGAAGTCTGCCAACTTCCCGAATCAGCTCCCTCTGTCTTAGCCACCTGCCCAGAGAATGGTCTCATCCAGAATGAGCTGTGTCTTCCCACATCATCCAGATATCCTCTTGCAGGCTTGCTCAGGGCCTACTTTGACTGTTAATGCTTCACAGATATGCTCAGAGTTCAGCCTTCACTGGCTGAGTTTCCTATAGATCTAACTAGCACATACAGGAAGAGCAGGATTCTGGGTTCTGACTGGAAGCGACCAGTGTGTTGTTACAGATTCCTAGTCTCCAGCTCCTGGTATGCATTTGGTTATCTAAAAACAGCTATGCTGAGTAGTCAGAAATTAGGAAGACCCAGAACAGGTTGTGGGTGCCACACCTCCCAGAAGAATCTGGATAGAAGGAATTCTGGGAATTTTTACATGTTTTCTGATCATCGTGTGATCAGGCTGAATTGTGCTAAAACCTACCAGACATGTGCTGAACTGCAGCTTTTCCTATGTGTAAAATCTATGATAGGCATACTTAGAATATGCCATCACTTCCTTCTCTAAAACAGCATTATGAATGCAATATTGAACCCTCAAAACCAGGGTGGGTAAAGAGCAGCCATGACCAAATTCAGCTCACCTTCTGTTTTAGCGCCACTGAGGAGCCAAGGTTGGGTTCCACATGAGCTTGCCGAGGAATCTTAAAGTATGATACATGGAAATTTTATGGATGTCCAGTTTCTAGAAGTTTCTTTTTCCATTATTTTTCATGTGCATGTATATGGGGGTGCATTCTTGTGAGTGCGTGTGTGTGTATGTGCACATGTGTATGCATGTATATGGAAGACCTAGACATAAGAAATCTTCCTAGGTTGCTCGGCCATCTTACTCTCTTTGAGACAGGAGGCTCTAATCAAACTCAGAGCTTGCCTGTAGGGTTAATATGGCTAGCCAGTTTGCTCTGGGGATTCTCAGTCTCTGATTTCCAAGGATAGACTGCACGCAGGCTGCTGTGCCCACCTAATATTTATGTAGGATCTAGGGATCTGAACTCTGATCATTTGACTTGTGACTTTAACAGCTGAGCTATCTGTGATAGTTAATCCTGGGTGTCAACTTGACACACCTGGCATTAACTAAGATCAGCTGAGATCATACCTGGCAAGATCAGCTGAGATCACCTGAAGAGATTATCTGGATAATACAAAAATCATCCCTAGATCTCATTGGAACCTCCCAGTAGTGGACCAAATAAAGAAGCCACAGAACAGAGTATGAGAAAGAAGAGAGACTCTCCAGGAATTCTTCAGGCGTCACCCACTAGCCTCTCGGATGGGTGTGACATAGTCCGTCTCCAGCTTCGGCCAGCCATGCTGCTTCCACCGTGAAAGACTATATCTTCCCTCTGGAACCCTAAGGTGAATAAATTTCCTTTTCTCCCTTATGTTATTTGACTTTGAGTGTTCTTTCACAGCAATAGTTAAGAGTAAGCATTACACTTTCTCCCTTAGCCCCATGAATTCGTTTTATTGAAAGACTACCATACTCATTCATTGTCTGTGATGCTTCACATAGTATAACAGCAGAGTCAAGCAGCTGGGACAGAAACCACGTGTGGTGTAACACCTGAGACAATCACTTCCTGATCCTTACAGATAACTCACCCACCCTGGTCAGGATCTCCCTGGGTAACTCATACCTATTTTCAAATAAGGCATTCAAGGCATCTGAGAAGCTAAGCATTGCCCTGACAAGATTGACTAAGATTTCAACCCACTATATATAAAATAACAGCTCAAACAAGCATAGGTATAATAAAATTATGGCATTAGCAATCGAGTTACAATTTTCCTTACACAATGAACAGAGTAGCCAGATTAGGAAGGTCCCCAAAGTTTCCCTCCACCCCGCGCCCCACTTCCAGGAATTTCCTAAAAGAACTGACCAGATCTGCATAGAAGAGATACTATCAACAATTCCAGGAGATCTGTGTTTGCTGTTTCTACAAAGGAAGAGGAGATCTTGATCTATAGGAACTTGTGCCAGATCTCTATTTGCTGTCTACTGAAAAAGAAGAGTTCTTTAATCTAAGAAAACAGCTTAATCATCAATGCCCCCCAATACAAAGAGATCAAAAGCCCCACTCAGATTTAAAGAAACCATAACTAACCAATAAGGAAAAGCTTTTTATGGCCTAGCCCTATATGTACCCCAACCCTGTCCATCTCTGGTGGCCACCTGTTACAGTTCGCCTGCATGGTTGCTGATAAATGACCATCAAATGGCTTAAAGGAACAAGGGATTTATTTTCTTGTAATAGTCTGGTTACAGTTTGTCCAGCTTGATGGGAGAGCATGCACCAACATCAGGGCCAAGGGCTTGGCCACACCATCTCTACGTAATGGCTGAGAGAGGGACAATCCTTACTTGCCAGACCAGCATGTCTGGCCAAGTGTACACAAGGATGCCAACTCTCTCAACCAGCTCTCTGTATTTTATTCTATGGCCAAACCCCACCCACCATGGGCTAGGCCTTCGCCATCAGCTAGACAATCTCCTGCTGGTCTGCTTTAGGCCTAACTCAACCACTAATTCTCTGCAAATGTGCCCAGAGCTCAAACTTTCAACTGTCAAGTTGACACCTGTGCCTAATTATGATACCACCTTTCCTTTCATGGACTTCCTGAGTGTCCATGAGTTCTTTTCTTTTCCCTCACTGGCAATCAATAAATCTTGCTTTATCCTCTCCATATGTTCTGCTTTCAATCTTCGACCTCAGGACACAAGAACTTGGGAAGAAATCCTGTTTTAGCAGAAACATTTGATAAGTGTTTACCCTGCATGGAGATAATGTTTTAGAAGCTTCAGTTGTAGCAAAACTCATTTACTCCTCGAAATAAGCCAGTAAAGCAATGGGAATATTGATCCAAATGTATAGGAACTGAAGCGTGTAGATTAAATGTCTTGGCCTAGGTCCCACATAAATATGTGTGTATGTGTGTGTGTGTACATGCACATACACAGAGTGTGTTCATACTCAGGCACGCAGGCCATGCTTCCATCTATATTTAATTTCCAGCAAGTCTGGTGTTGTTATTTAGCAATGGGTTGACAAATTTATATGCTCATTTGAATTATTTGTTATCTGGGGTTACTTTCGATACATATTGAGGGTGGGGAGTATTTTGAACTGGAAGATTTGTGACTGTCAATGTCACTCTTTCTGTTGCTGTGTGACAACATTCATCCAACTTAATGGAGAAAAGGGAGATTTATTTGGTTTAGGGTACCAGCGGGGAGACACAATCTATCATGGTGGGAGAGACATGGCAGGCAACAGAAACTGGAGGACACCTAGGTCCTTAGGTCAAAGCCGATATCATGCAGCGTCTTAAGAGCCGGCTGCTAGTGGAAGTGGGGTGGGAATAACCAACCTCAAGGCCCACCTCTGTGATATCTGCCTTTTTCGCAGTTCGTCTGCATGGTTGCTGATAAAATCACCATCAAACAGCTTAAGGGAACAAGGGGTTTATTTTCTCTTATGATTCCTGGTTATAGTTGTTTGTCCAACTTTGCAAGAGAGCTCACACGGCACCAGGGCCATCTCTACACATGGCTGAGAGAGGGACGATCCTTCCTTGCCAGACCAGCATGTCGGACAAGTGTACAGAAAGATGCCAACTTCCTCAAACAGTTCCCTCCATTTTATTCACCTGCCCTGAGACTAGTCCTATCTACTATGGGCTGGGGCTTCCCCATCAGGTAGACAATCTCCTGCAGGTTCGCTCTAGGCTTAACTCAGCTACTAATTCTCTACAAATGTGCCTGGAGTTCAAACCCTCAACCATCAAGTTGATGCCTGTACTTAACCATGACAGCCTTTCTCCAGAAAGGCTCCACCTCTCAAGGCTCCACCTCCCAAAGCTGACACAATCTTCTGAAACATCAACTGAAGATTCAATCACATGCGCCTGTGGGGACAAGTCACATTCAAACTCTGATAGTGACGCTTGTGGGCAGAACACCAGTTGTTTCATGTCACAGATTGGGGGTCCCTTGACCCTTTCACTGAGAATTCTCAGTACCCTCTTCTTAACTTCAACATCAAGATACATTTATGATGTTCTTGTAAACTGCCCAACTTGCCCCTCAAAAGTTTTAAAAACCAGGATATTTTAAGGACTCGGCAGGCAAGGTGTCTGCTGGCAAATCTAGTGACCTGAGTTGAATCACCAGGAAGCCAGTGTAATAGTTACCCTTGTCTGTTGCTGTGAGAGAGCATCCAAAGTCAAGCAACTTAAGGAAGAAAGGAAGATTTATTGAACTTACAGTTCCAGAGGGGAGATACAGTGTCTCATGGGGGAGGCAGCATGGCTGGTGTCAGAAGCTGGAGACAGTCTATGTCACACCCATCTGTGAGGCTGAGAGTGCAAGATTGCTTGCGGCAAAGGCAGACTCCTCCTGGAGGCAGGGTGGGATTCATCCACCTCTAGGCCCCCACCCCTTGTGACCGCCTTCCTCCAGCAAGGCTCCACCTCTCAAAGGTGCCATGACCTTCCCAAACACATGAGACTGTGGGGGACATATTGCAAACCACGACAGCCAGAAAGCCACATGGTGGAAGAAGAGAACTGACTTCTGAAAATTCCCTCTGACTTCTACCCATGTGCTGTGGCATGCATGCATGCACATTCTCCCTCGGCCCTGTCTCTCTCTCTCTCTCTCTCTCTCTCTCTCTCTCTGTCTCTCCTCCCTTTCAAATAATAGATATATTTTTAAGAAGCAGCATTTAAATGAGACCAAAGGAAAACATGTTGTGCCACCTATTGGAGGCGTAAGTACAAGAGAAACATTTATTCAGCAAGGCTCACGTGACTGGGCGGCTGGAGGGGGCTATTCTGAGGCTGACAAGAACACCATTGCTAACGTTTGGCAAGAGAGTGGTAGATCTTCCAGGGTCCAAAGGGTATTGCCACAAGTGAAGCAACAGTGCCATCCTTGGTGGGTCTGGAGAGCTTGCCAAGGAGACTGGTGCTGACTAGGGACAGCAGCGGAGCGCAGGGTGGGGAGAGCTCCCAAAGTTTGCAGTCCACCCCTGGCGCTCAGCGTGCACTGAGTGACGTGGATCAGCTCCCGAGCCCCTGGGTCTCAGTTCATTTGTAAGCTGGGGATGACAATAGTCTCAAGAGACCGCAGGGGACACCGTGGGTCCATGCTACTGGGCGCCTTGCACAGGACGCTGCACGTGATAACACACAAACTCATTGTGGCCAGGGCAGCATTGGCTTTGTGAATATCGCTGCTTTTTGTGGGTAAGGGTCCCCAAATCACTTGATAACAGAAATCCACTGAGAACCAAGTAGGCTTCTAGTTCTGTGAACCTCTGACCAGAAAGGAAAGAGGGCACTCTGGAACCCAATGATGGGCACATGTTCCAGAAGGTTCTCATGACAGGCACCTATAAAAAGTATGAGGGCAGCGACCTCTGAGCTCCCAGGCACAAGATGTTATGACACACAGGGTTGTCAGTTGAAAGCCAGATGGTCCCGGGCAGACTAGAATGACTTAGACACCCCATTGGCACTCAAGGACCATGAGATAGGAGCTCTTTGAACTAATGGGGAAACTGAGGCACAAAGCCACTCAGACATGAAATATCATCTCTAATGACTTCTGAAAATTTCCCTCTGACTTCTACCCATGCGCTGTGGCATGCATGCACATTCTCCCATAGCACCCAAAACGAGAACCGTGAACCAGATAAGGAGTTTGTCAAGATGCACTGGCTTGATTGAATGAGCTAGTGTTTATTTTAAAAACAAGTTCGAGTGGAACACTAAAATGTCCCCTTTCATGAATGAATCGTGGTAGCTGTTTGGGGTTATGATCTTATTTGTTGTTAAACACATTCGGCCACCACCAGGTGGCAGGGAGGGGAGTTTGGCTTTTTGCTGTGGTATTTTGGTTACTGTAACTTGGAAGACTAACTGAGATCATCCATGGGGGTTGAGACAGGGTCTGGGAAGGTCAGTAATGAGCTTGCCACCTAAGCATGAGGAACCGAGTTCTATTCCCAGAACCCCCACAAAAAGACAGAACTGTGGTGTCTGTTATAACCTCAGTGCTAAGGAAGGTGGACAAGTGGATCCGTGGTCTCACCAGCTAGCTAGTCTAGCCTGTTGGCAAACCTCCAACGGTGAGAGAACCCATCACAAAAACTGAGGTGGACGTGGCATCTGAGGACAACCTGTGAGGTTGTTTTCTGGCCTGCAGTTATATACATGTACGTATGTACACACATGCACACACATGCACACATATCCACACATGCATGTGTATATACGCATACATATCCACACTCATCCACACACATACCTGCATGCACATGCACACACATGAATACATACATGCATACATCCATACACATATGCACACACACATGAATACACATGCATGTAGGTGCATACACAACCACACATCCACACATATACACAACATCAACACACCTGTACAGATACATGTACTTGCATTTCTACAGCATGCACAAATGCGTGCGCATGCACACACACACACAGATACATGACCCCCTAGTGAGAAGTACATTTAATATTTACAGGCGATGTAAGAGAACAAAGAACACAAGATATTTCTGGATTGTCCACCTTGGCAATAAGAAATTGAAAATATACTAGCCAGGGAGTACCATGTGACTTCAAATGAGAAAGATAAAATTGAATGGCCACTGATAATCATAAGGACTTAATGGGCCATGGCAGGAGCAGGTGATTGCATGAATAATATCAGTGATTACTGATATCAATAGCCTTACAATAACTGCTAATTGTCACTAGTACTGTTTAATCTTCAAAGTAACTTTAGGATCTCTGCAGCTCTGTGTATTCCTTTGAATTAGCCAATCTGGACACTGCCATGGCTGTCTTTTGATTGACAGCTACAGTGGTACCCTTCTCTCTTCTTTTCAGGTACTGATTAGCAGGGACCCCTCGTCCTGGAAGCGGGTGAACCCACACAGCCATGCAAGCCTGCTGTGGAGCAGCAGCAGCAGCAGCATTTCCTTGTCCTCTCCGCCAGCAGGAAGCTAAATGACTGTTGCGTGGAGGTGGGAGGCGCTGGGAGGGTGGAGCCGCAGCTGAGCTAGTCACTGAGTCAATAAGGAACGCCTTCGATCAATGCCATGGAATGTAGGTGAGCCGCGAGCCTTGCTCAGCACCCAGCTGAGGGCGATGCCAGGCTGGCACACCCGGCAGAACTGGCCTCTGCACCCAGCTGCGCCCCCCCGCAAGATCGCCATTGGTGGATAATGAGCATACAGACCCGCTAGGTTTGGTCCCTCCAATGCATCTTCTGAGCACCCAGCCTAGGGCTGGAGACCTGGTGGCAGGTATCAGGGGCCAGCACCTTGGTACAAGCTGCTTTGCACACGAGAGGCCCAGGAAACAGACATCTGCCTTCTCTGAACCCCTACCTCCTACCCAGCCCTGGACGGGATACTTGGAATCCAGGCATTTGGTGGAATGTTTGCTGACAGACATATTGCTGCTGAAACTCCACTGCGTTTGCATAAACAGTGGCTGGTCCTAAGAGGCGTCCAGCTCTTGGCACAACCAGAGATGGAACCAAGAGCTTATGCATAATACAGGCAAGCGGTGTACACTGAGTTCTATCCCCTGATCTCTTTTTAGTTTTAGTTTTCAGATAGGGACTCACTAAGTTGCCCAGTTTGGAGGCAGGCCGTGTCCTGCCATCCTCCTGTCTCAGACTCTGGCAGTTGGGTTCCAGCCTGTGCCTCCAACCCCAGCTTAGCTCGCTGGTGTGCTCTGAACCAGCAGGCAGGGCTAGGAAGTGCCCGGCCGGCACAGGTGCATGCAGGCGCCCCTCCTGAGGTCTTGCAGACAGCAGGAGAGGCAGAAGGAACATCTCCCTGTCGTCTGTTGCATCTGCCGCCTTCCTGTTTTGGTCCTGACTCCAGACGCTTCATAGATTGTCTCTACACCCCTCCCAAAATTCACACTTCCCTTCCTGGAGAAACTGAGGCTCAGCTCTGCAGTCCTGCTGCACACACAAGCAAGCTCGAGAAGACGACGTCTCGTGTGTCACTTCCTGCTTGCCGGTCAGGTGGAGGAAGAGGCAGAGTGGGGATTTGAATCCCAGGCCCACGGAACTCTGTAGAGACCTTTATCTACCTCACTGCACAATGCTGGGTTGAGGTGCAGAAGCAGCTGTCAATGTGAGGATTGCCTCAATGAACACCCGATGGATGGGAGCTGAGCCTGTGTGAAGGGGGGTTACACCCCTGGCAGTCCTTCTCCCCATTCATCTCTAGGCAGAAACCAGCCAGGACTGGCCCTGGCACGCCCACTGCTTCCCCAGGACACATGCCACTTTCCTGGTGGCTCGCATCTGTCACTCTACCACCTAAGAGACTGAGGCATGAGGGAGGTGTGATAGTTAATCCTGGGTGTCAACTTGACATACCTGGCGTTAACTAAGATCAGCTGAGACCACCTGAAGAGATTATTTGGATCAATACATTTACAATACAAAGACCAGCCCTAGATCTGATTTGAATCTCCCCAGATCCCTTGGAATCTTCCAGTAGTAGATCAGATAAAAAGAACCACAGAACAGGAGACTGGAAAGAGGAGAGACTCTCTAAAGCTGTGCTAGAAAATGCTCTTCCTTCCTGCCGTCCAGTTTATTCACTTCCTTGACCCTCTAGCTCTCCAACCCTCCAAATCTTCAACATGACTAAAGACTTTCTAGGGATCCTCCAGCCTTCAGCCGTCACCCACTGGACTACTGGACTGAGCAGCTACTGGCAGCCATTGTTGGACTACTAATGCAGAAGGGAGTTCCAGGTTAGCCTAGTTGTATAGTAAGAACTGGTCTAAAAAAATGTTCTCTGGATGTGAGAGTTCTTTGGAAAAACAAGATTCCTCTATGGTTTGTCCTCACAGGTCCCTTGAGTAAAAACTACTGAATATGTCTGTCTTGTCTTTGGTTTGAGAAGATACATACACCACAAGGCTGAAGGTCGAGTGAAGCCCTATGACAACATCTCGCCTTGTAGATCCCTGACTGAAACTCATTGCAGAATCTGGACTGGCCTCAAACTCATGGCAATCCTCCCGCCTCAGCCTCCCAAAGGCTGAGATTTCAGGAGAAGCCTTTCCACCTGGCTTTAACAGGATTGATAAATATCAAAAGAAATATTGCTGCTCCTCTTTCTCTGAGCAGGATGGGATTCTATGCACCATCAGTGAATTTTTTTTTTTTTTTGTCTTAACATGTCATTTACTCATCTTGGGCTGGGGAGATGGCTTGGGATTAAAAAGACTGCCTAGCAAGCTAAAGGACCTGAGTTCAGAATGACCCCAGAGCCCATGTAAAAATGTAGATGGATATGGTAGTGGCAGAATATAATTCCGGCCCTGGAAGGGGGAGCCTAGGAAACCCCAGAGCAAACAATAATGAGGTAGAACAATCCAGGATGATTCCCAAAGCTACCCTTGGGCCTCCACAGGGACACACACTCAAGTGTCCTCTGGTGCATGTATGAGCACGTGTGCACATGCATACATACACATGCATGTACATGTGTGCATTAAAAATCAATATTAGGGCTGGAGAGATGGCTCAGGTCCCGAGCAAAAGATCCTGAGTTCGGATCCCAGATCCCACGTAAAAATGCCAGGCAGAAACGGCAGCAACCTGCACTTTCAGTCCTGGTGGGCGGAGCCTGGGAAGTCCCAGAGCAAAGCAAGAAGGAAGTAGAATGATTCCCAAAGTCACCCTTGGTCCTCCTTGAATGAATAAATAAAGTTTAAAAAAGAGATATTACCTGTATTTTTTGTTTGTTTGTTGTTTTGAGACAGGATCTCCTTATGTAGCTCTGACTAGCCTAGAACCTGGAAGGTGGACCCGGCTGGCCTAGAACTTGTGGGGTTCCTTCTGGTCCTGCCTCCCCAGTGCCACCAAACCCAGCTTTAGCTCCTCCTGATAACTGAGGTGTGTGTGTGTGTGTCTCAGTTTTGTGCATTTGCTTTCCCTCCTTTTGGTCCTACATGGATCCCACAGTGTGGTTTCTTCAGACTCTAGAACCAGCCCCGCCCCCTACCTCATTCTCTCTATCGTCAAGTGGAGAGACTCTCGGCTCCGAGAACACACCCACCAGCTGCGTTACTAAGCCCACAGGAGTCCATGTGCATCAGCGTTCTGATGGCTTCCGGTTCCATGTTACGATAACGTCCATTTCACAGATGAGGAAACCGAGGCCCCTGTGGCTGAAGGAACCTTCTGTGACGCCTGGACAGCCGTGGTGGGGCTGAGACTGCTGATCGTGATTGATCATCCAGGCAGGAGAGCCATGCAGAGGGTGTTAGAGATGCCCAGGGACTTGGGTCCAGTGCCACCTCGTTGGCCAACCTCAGATGCCGTGAGATCAGGAACAGGGTGAGCCAGGTTCCCAGAGAGCACTCGGCCAGCCCTTTCCCATCCACTCTGTCCTTTGGACCCCAAGTCCACTCGGCTGTTGAGCTCCTTGCCTTGCCATACCCCATGCGACCCTCCCTGGGCTGACGTCTCCCCATTTTGAAGTCCTGCCACAATCCTCACCCAAACAGCAGCTCTTTATTAACGCTGCCCAAACTTTCAGGCAGAACCGGGTTTGAGTCCACTTCCCAGAGCGTAAAACCAAAGCTCACACACCTACCGGGGGCCACACAGTGAGTGGGCGGGAGAGCTGGGGTCAGACACAACCCTCAGAACCTCAGCCTCTTGCTCAACCCTGCCACAGACCCTGGCAGCCGAGCTTTGGGGGGCTCTGGAGATGGTTACCTGGCAGACCCCAGGTTGGAGTATCTTCTGTCCCCCGATGTTCCCAGCAGCTACTCCGGCCTCAGGTCCTGTATGTCTCCAACGGCAGCTGCCCACTGTCAGACTGTCGACCCAGCCCTGAGCTGCCTGGTGCTTCCTGGCCCCAGGCTGCTGGCTGAATACACAGAGCAGGGCAAACACTGCGGGGAGGAGCCCTCCCCAGCCCTCCGTTCTCCCCTCTCCAGCCCTCCCCTCCCCTCTTTCTCCCCTCCTCCCTCTCCCCCTCCCCTCCCCTTCTCTCCCCTCCCCTTCTCCTTTCTCTCCATTCCCTCTCCTCCCTCCCCTTCCTTTGCATCTTCTCCCCTTCCCTCCCCTCCTCTTCACTCCTTTCTTCTCCTCAGTTCTCTCTAGGGAAACAGCTTCTCTTTCTGGATTGGTGCCCACCTCACTTCTCAATGAAAAGGGATCACCTGACTTCTCCTGCATTCATCCCCCCTCGCCCAGGCACCCCAAGCTGTGTCCCATGGTCTTCACCCTCAGTGCAGGGCCATGGGTGGGGACTCCCCCCCCCCCCCGTGCCTGGGCTCCTGGTTGGAGCTGGAGAAACACGTTCTGTGAGATTCTGCAGCCCTGTGGGCCTTTCACCTGCATAGGTTCCAGAACTCCCATGGCCGGGCCACCTAAGGAGGAGATGGAGAGACCTCGGTCACAGCCCTGCTGAGGCCCATGAGCCTCACTCCAAAGAGTGCGGGACACTGGAGATAAAATGGACAATGGCTTATTGCTCTGGGTTCAGAATATGACATCTCAAAAGATGTTCTTTTCTCTGCAGACCAGAAAATCAAGACAGGTGATCTGTCATGAACCTGTCAATCATTCATCTACACATCTATCTATCTATCTATCTATCTATCTATCTATCTATCTATCTATCTATCTATCTATCTATCTGTCTGTCTGTCTGTCTGTCTGTCTGTCTGTCTGTCTGTCTATCTATCTATCTATCTATCTATCTATCATCTATCTGTCATCTATCTATCTGTCATCTATCTGTCTGTCTGTCTATCTATCTGTCTTTCTATCTCTATCTATCTATCTATCATCTATCCATCATCTATCTATTCACCTACCAATCTGTCATTTATCTACTTATGATTTATCTATATATCTAGTTATCATCTATCTAACCTCCTATCTATTTATTTATCTACCTCTCTACCTATATATCATCTATCTACCTACTTACCTACCTACAGGAGAGAGACCCTGTTCTAAAAATTATAGGGTGGAAAAATGATTGAGAAAGACATGTTGATGTCAGCCTTGGGCTTCCACATGGACAAATGCCTGCACACACATGGGCATGCATAGGCAAGCATACCTGCATGCACATGGACTAGGGGCCTGCACATGAGCAGGCATAGGCAAGCATAACCTGCATGCACATGGACCTACATGGGCAAATGCTCTGCACATACATAGGCACACATAGGCAAGTATATCTGTATACATATATACTCACATGGGCAAATGCCTTGTACACACAAGCACACATAGGTAAGCAAATCTGTATACACATGGGTTCATATTGTCAATCCACCTGCATACACATGCACACATGGGCAAGTGCCCCTGCACACACACACACATTACCTCATCTAAAAACCAGGAAGGCTCCGCTTCCTCAAGGCTATGGCACTTCCCAATAGCACCAGCCTTTTCATGTGGATCGATAGGGGACCCTGATCCAAACCACAGCAGCTGGCAACACACATGGTCTAGGTGCCCTTCATAAAGCAAAAACCTGTTCTAGAAGCAGGAAAGGGTTTTTAAAAAAAGGTTTTTCTTCTTCCCACCCTCTCTGTACTTATCATGCATGATATTGGCAATTCCAAGTCAGTTCAGGTTAAAAAAAAACAAAACTGAAAGCTTTGCCTATCAGCATGAGATTTTACATTCCGTTTACATTGTGTGCGGGTGGTCTGGCCAAGCTCTCCAGTGCAGTCTCAGAAGCCGCGTGACCTAGCATGTAGCAGGCCATGGGTTTCGATCATACTAGGACAGAGAATGGCTCAGGAGACGCAGCCAGCTGTGTTCTCTTCCTATCTTCAGAGTCTTGGTAACAGGGAGGAGCCTGCTGATCCTTTCCCTCCTCTTCCTCAGTCATTCTATCAGTTTAAGTGGTCTTCATAGGCAGACAAGGGTAAGGAGAGGAGACAAGCTAGGCTTGTTAGTTCTCTCTCTCTTTCTCTCTCTCTCTCTCTCTTTGTGTGTATCTCTCTCTCCCAGCCTCTTCCTTTCTCTGTGCACATGCACATGGATTTAGAAGCTAGGGGTTTGTTCCAGAGAAGTCGTCTACCTTATTTTTAATGATAATAATAATAATAACAATAACAATATATATGTATGTGTGTGTATATGTAAGTTTTTTTAGATTATCTTAGTTTTGAAACAGGGTCCCTCCCTGAACTTGGAGCTCACCACTTAGGCTAGGCTTTTATTTTTAAACCGGCTTGTGGGGATTGAACTCAGGTCCCCCTGTTTACATGCAAGCGCCTTACCGACCAACTGCCTCCCCAGGCTGTGTTCACGGTCTGTGGAATGCCTGGCCTCTTTTCCAGGACCAGTTCTGAGTTGCATGGCAAGCAGGGACCACAGTGTCAGAGCCCGACACACTCAGTAGCAGAAGTAACACATGACAGACACCACCAGGCTTCGTCCCACACCTGTCTGCCCCTTGTGGAGAGCGTCACCCTGAGGGGCCGAGTGAAAAGGCGTGGGACAGCCGTCTCTCGTTGCATTCATCCACCTGGGGCAGGTAGTCTCGCGGGACTACTGGCTTTATCCTACAGAACCCAAGTGTAAAGATTACTCTGTTTCAGGATGTCGACCACAGAACACTAGGCCAAGTCGGGCACCCTGGGTGAGCCTTCAGAAGGGCAGAGTCCCTGGCAGAGACTTTGGGTTCCAATGCGCCCGCCACTGAGCGCGGCTCTCTGCATACAGACTGGAGGTGTTCACAGTCATGAGTCCCCACACCCTGGCCTGATTCACTTTCTAATCTGGGTTCAGGTTCCCCGCCCCTTGCCAAATATTGACAGACTTCTGCAGCTGTCAGTTCTGATCCCAGGAATCTGGTGGCTGGAGGCACATCGCTGGGAACCAGTATCTCCCGTGCCGGGCGGGCCAGTTCCGGACAGCAGTGTGTGCATTCCACCCTGCTCTGTGCAAACCTCTGCCTCTGCTCAGTGAGTCTGTGTCAGCTGTGTGTTTGTGTTTGTGTAGTAGAGGGCACTTGGGTGTCCCTGTGGAGGTTCAAGGGTGACATCAGGAATCATCCTGGGTTGCTCTGCCTCTTTTTTGCTTTGCTCTGGGGTTTCTCAGAGTCTGTCTTCAAGAGTTGGAATTACAGGCCATTGCCATATCCACCCAACATTTTTATGTGGGATCCGGGGATCTGAACTCAGGTCCTTATGCTAGTGAAATAAAAGCTTTAACCCCTGAGCATCTCCCCAGCCTTTTCCTTCCTTCCTTCCTTGCTTCCTTCTTTCTTCCCTCCCTCCCTTCCTCCCTTTCTTCCTTCTTCTCTTCCTCCCTCCTTCCCTCCCTCCTCACATGTGTGTGTGTGTATACACACATCAGAGGGCACTCTGTGTACCTGTGGAAGACCAAAGATGACTTTGGGCATCACCCCAGATTGCTCCTTTTGGCTTTGGTCTGGGGTTTCCCAGGCTCACCTTCCAGGGCTGGCAGTGCAAGCTGCCGCCATATCTCCTGGCTTTTTACCTGGGATCTGGAATCTAAACTCAGGTCCTTCTGCTTGCGAGGCAGAAGTTTAACCCCCGAGTCATCTCTCCATCTCCAGATCTGCTTCTCATTCTCATGACAGAAGTTCAGATTGGCCAGTGTCTTGCTGTAGTCCAGGCTGTGGACTGAATTCATATTCAGCCCACCAGAGTGCTGATGCATAGGGTACTTCATAAATGCTTGCAACCACGGAGGGATAGAGTTGAGATCTAAACATACAACACTGGACTTCCAAACTGGCATTTTTAGCGTCAAGATCTTCAGTATGCAGATGTGAAAATACAATACATGTGCAGTGAACCAACAAAAACCCCATGGATCATTGAAGAGAAATAAAACACCCAAGATAACTCACCCTCTAAAAAGTGCACACAGACTATGTAGAATTTTGCTCCGTGGTGGCACTTGTTTGAAATCTCTGAGGCTTTGAGTCGTTTTTGCTGGAGTGTCTTTAAGGAGCTCGCTGCTGTGTCCTCATGGCCCGGGCGAGAGGCCAGCCCTGCAGGTCACCCCGTGCTGCGAGCGTGTGATGCAATGGACAGGTCAGCCAATGGATTTCACTTTGCTCTGGGATTTCCCTCCTGTCCGTGGAGGGAGGGTGGGATACACGGCTGTCGGTTGCAAGCGTCTCTTCCCGGGACCCCAGTCCAAAGCCTTGTCTTGCATCATTCAGAGCTGGGCCCTGCTCAAACCTGGCAGAGCATCTCTGTTCTGAACCAGGACATGATTAAAGGTGTACTTGAGGGGCCAGTGAGATGGCTTAGTGCGTTAGGCACCTGCTCACAAACCTGGCGACCTGAGATTGAGCGCCAGAAGCCCACATGCAGAAGGAGAAAAATGACTTCTAAAAGTTGTCTTCAGACTCCACCTATGCACCATGGCATACATAGTCTCTCTCTGTCTCTCTCTCTCAAATAAAATAAATGTATACTCAATAACTTTAAATGTCTACTTAAAAGTAGTCGAAACAGGAGCTGGGGAGACAGCTCAGTGTTAAATAAAGTCTTTGCCTTGAAAGCAGAAGGACCTGAGTTTGGAGCCCCAGATCCCACTTAAAAGTACCAGGTGGATATAGCGAGGCAGCCTGCAATTCCAGCTCTGGAAGAGGGAGCCTGGGAACCCCAGAGCAAAGCAATAAGGAGGTAGAAGCAATCCAGGATGATCCCGATGTCACCCTTGGGCCTTCACAGGGACACACACTCTTGTACACACACGCCTAGACACATGCGCACACCTCCCCACCTGTGCATTAAAAAAGTGGTCGAGGCAGTAGGTGTATTTGCAATTGCATTAGTATTAGTAATACTAACACACCCGCTGCATCCCTCCCTATGTTAGAAGTGAGTGCTGGCAAGGTGACTGGTGAACTTGCAGCATGTGTGCTTACTGGCTGCTCTGACTGTGGGGTGACGTGCCCAGTCCTCTTGGCTCCCAATGCCATGACTGACCATTCCCCAGAACTATCAGGCCAGTAGACCACGTCTTCCTATGCTTATTGCAATGAGATACGGAACTAAACAGCATCTTATTACAAATAAAAAAACTACCAGATGCCCCATTAAATGTGAATATCAGATTAGGCAATGGAAGCTTTTTGTAGTCCATTCAATCTGCATGTCCCATATCCTAAGGTGGACAAATGGCTTTAATAACATAAGTGAATGTAAGGTGCGCATTGCATGAAGAATCGTTCTTTTTTTAAAAAAATTTAAAAAAATGTTATTTATTCAGTTGTGCGTGTGTGTATGTGTTATATGTATGTGTGTGCGTGTGTATGTATATGTGTGTGTGTGTGTGTGTGTGTGTACAACCACAGGTGAATTGGGGAACCACCATGGACCGCCTCCACTTCCTCTTTGTTTACTCTGCCCTGGGATTCACAGGTTCCGCCCTACCAGAACCAGAAATGCAGACCGCCCCCACTTCTGCATGGCATCTATACGTGGTGTCTATGATATGGATCCGAACTCAGGACCTTCCACCTACAAGGCAGAGGCTTAACCTCTGAGCCACCTCTCCAGCACCAAGAATCGTTCTTTAAACAAGTCTTGATTCAGGTTGGGAGGCGGCTCAAGGGTTAAAGCCTTTGCCTTGTAAACAGAAGGCAGGACCACACGTCCTTCTGGAACAGCTCCCATGAAGGGGCCATCGGCCACTTCCCAGTTCCTGTTGCTCCCACTTAAAGAACCTGCAATCGCTGCTTCAGCACATGAGCAGCTGCCCCTTAACTATAACCAAAGCAAGCTGGGAAAAATAGGACAGGAAGAGTCACAACTGGTGTACAAGAGGGTTCCTGAGTGTGCCTGTGGAGGCCTAGGGGTGATGTCAGGAATCACCCTGGATTGCTCTTCCTCCTTATTGCTTTGTTCCGGGGTTTCCCAGATGCCACTTTCCAGGGCTGGAATTATAGGCCGCCGTCATACCGCCTGGCATTTTTATGTGGGATCTGAACTTTTGCTTTCAAGGCAAAGGCTATTTAAAAAAAAAAAAATTCAGAGGACGTCCTCCACTCATCCCATACCTCCTCAGAATCCACTGAGGAGGGGGTGGCTGCCACAGGAAAAAGCCCCCACCTTCAGGTGGATGGAGCCGATCTTAGGAGCTCCACTGGGACCAGGACCAGAACCCAAACCTCTATCACGTTCCCTGCTGGTTCCAAGAACCCACTGTGGAGACCACTGGGCAAATAAGTATGGTGGTTTGTCTGCATGTTGTTGATAAATGCATGGCCAAATGAGAGGAACACGGGGGTTTATTTTCGCTTACCATTCTGATTACAGTGCATAATCCAGCTTAGCAGGAGGGCTCACACCAACACCAGGAGTGGGGGGAACTGGCCACCCACACCCACAGGGACTGCTGAGAGAGAGCTAAATTCTCTTAGTTGCTAAGCTACTGAAGCAGCTCCCTCCATCTTATCCACCTGCCAGGGAACAGCCCCGCCCACCCTGGGCTGGCTCTCCCCACACCAATTAGACAATCTCCCCCATACTTGATCAGGGTTCACCTTAACTACTAACTCTTCACACACGTGCCCAGAGCTGCACCTTCAGCCATCCTGTCGGCACCTGTAGCTGATGACCACACCTAGCTATTGCAATGTGGTCTGTGCTTTATGCAGAAGGCTGTGGGGTTGGGTGGTAATTGATCTTGTTGTTTGCTTGTTTTGTCACAGAGTCTTGCTCTGTAGCCACGGCTGGTCTTGACCTCACCGTCCTTCTGCCTCAGTCTCCCCAGGGCTGGGACTGCAGGTGTGCACCCACCGCAGCCAAGCAGAAAGCTGTTTCGATTGAGGCGAGTCTGTCGAACCTTTCAGTGCGGTTGGAACATGTCATGTGTACTTGGAGGGCCTAATAATTCCCCCGGGACTGTCGATTCCAGAGCTAATTGTATTCTGCAAGGAAGAGAATAAATAGGTAGCAACACAGACCTGAGTGAGGGCTTCTGTTCCTGTGGCCTCTAACTTATGGGTAAAGGAAGAAGAGAGCCCAAGTTCTTTCTCCACATGCAAGTGGAACGACGGTGGAATAGACGCTAAGGAGAGATACACATAAAGTTATTATGCCCAGAGTTCCCTTTATTCTGCTCCCTGTGACTCTAAAAGGCACTTGTACCCCACAGTGCCCCCATCCTGGGAGACAGGTGAGAGTATTGCTGGGTCAGATACACAGTTCTATGGTGTCGATCTCTCACCCAGCATGGCTCCCTCCAAGCATATTTGGTGGCTTCTTTCCTCCTTTCCCTTTGCTTCCCTGGCTCCCACCACTGTGGAGACACGAGAGTGTCTGGGGTGAGCCTTTTGCTCTCTCACATATCAGCCTGGGGCACCCAGAGAGGCTTCGGGGAGTCTGGCCTTTGCCGTGGACAGGTGATGAGGTGCCTGCGGCCACAGGAGTCAGGTCGGGACCTGGTGTTTTTCACGAAGGCTGGTGGCATGTAGATTAGATGGCACCTGTCTTCTTGCCATTAACTGTGGCCGGTCCCACGTGGCAGCCCTCAGCCATACGCCAATGACTAGAGCCTGCATTGGGTGAGGATGGGATTCAGAAGAGGAGGCTGCAGAGCCCACTCGGGACCCCAACTTACCACTGACTGGCTGTGCCGCCCCTGTGGACGCTTCAGGTCAAGACCCCACCATACTCCAGCCCAAATGGCTCATTTCCCAGACTCCAGTGTTCCGTGAAGGGCTCTGTCTCTTTGGTCAGCTCTCTCTGTCCAGACAGAGCTGCTTTGCCCTCTTCCTGCTTCTCGTCCATGGGGGATGCTCTGGGCATCTCCAGGTGCATTAATATGGAAGCTGGTTATTTATAAGCTTCGACCAACACCACATGCCTGACCACAGAGTGCAGAAGCCTACAGGACAATCCCATTGTCTTTCTCCAGGGCAGATACTCAAAAGAATCGAACATGTAAAATCACACTGTTGTTTTGCCTTTAACAATTTTTTGATACAAAACAAATAATTTTGTTGCAAAACTGTGGGAAAAATAGCTATATTCCATGCTAATGTTATTTCATTAACCTGGAGTGGCTTTTATTATTCTTTTAAAGTGAATGTATCAATATTTTAAAAAGTGACTAGTTCTAATCTCTTACACGGTAAGTGTGTCTGAGTCCATCGTAAATAAACGAAAAGTCCTTCTCAGACATGTCTAGTGGTGTGAAGAGTTAGAATCCCCCCCAAGACTTGGGTTCTTGCCTGGTGCCCAGTACCTGGTGCTCCTTCGGGAGGCTGTAATCTTTAGGAAGACTAGTCTTTAGGTGGTTAGGGGTGGTCTTAGGAGGTCACGCCCACTCCCCTCCCCCCAGCGCAGGCCCTGGATGCTTAGCCTCTTGTTGGTCGCCATGATGAGCGACATCCCGCTACATACCACTGCTCGCTAGCCACAAGTCTCACCTCTCCTTCCCTCCTGGGAGGGACTCCAGTGTCTAAATCTTGAGTCATAAAGAAACTTCCTAAATCATTCCTGTCAAGTATTCTGACACACATTAAGAAAAGTAGCTAATGGCTCTAGAGAACAAGTCCCCTCATTATCCAAAGAATAAATGCAGCACCCAGGAGCAGGGGCTGAGGTTTCTAGCTTCATGGTAGATGACATGTGACAGGCTCTGAGTCTGTTGCCCATTACCACTCCAGAACTCTATGTGCCCCCAAAATATGCAGGAGCACCATCTGTGATCCTAGCATTGAGAGCACCCTCTTTCAGTAACTCTCCTGTTCCTTGTCAAGGTAATAATATGCTACTTATTCTAGAATACCATATTGTTTTGCTTTCAGGCCTTCAGGTTCCACGTATCTAAGCCAGCCTCAAACTTACTATGTAGTGGGGGATGACACTGAGCTTCTGACCCTCCTTCTTGAACTTCCTAAATGAGGGGCTTTCAGGCATGCACCATCAAGCACCCATCTACCAGTCCATCCACTCAGACATCTGCCCATCCATCCATCAGTCCAACTTGACCCACCAACCTGTCCATCCGTCCTTAAATCCATTCCTCCTCCAGTCCTTCCGTGCAGGTGTCACCTTGATAATTGAGGATGGAGTCTTCGGGCACATCTGTGAGAAGTTATTTAATTAGGGAAAGCGCTGAGCGAGCCTATGGAAAGATCCCGCCCGTGGTGGGTGGGGCCACAGACAAGATGGAGAGAGCTGGTTCAGTACCTGGGCAAACCTGATGGCAAGCAAGAAAGCATGCTTCCTCCCAGCTCTTGTTGAACGTGGTGTGGCCTGGTCCCTCAGCTCCTGAAGTTGGTGCGAGCTCGTCTACCATGCTGACAAACTGAAACCAAGAATCGTAAACAAAAATAAACTTGTTCTCCTAAGCTGTTTTGGTTCTACAGTTGTATCGACAGCATGAAGAGTAACCGTAACATTGTCCACCTACCCACCTATCCATCATCCATCCATCCATTCATCTACATAAATACCTATCAATCCATCCTCCAGCCATCCATCTACCCATCCATCCATCTATTCACTTAATCAACCTTCATCTATTCATCTATCAATCCATCATCCATCCATCCAACCATTCGTCATCCACCTATCCATGAATCCATTAATCATCCATCCATTTGTCAATTCATTCATCCATCTACCATCCATCTATCTATCAACTCATCCAGCCATCTACCCACTCCCCCATCCCATCATCCATCAAACATCCATCATCCATCCATCCATCCATCCACCTGACCACCCATCTTTTCCAGCATTTAGTAAGTTTTCATTAACTGCTTGGCACTGAATGCTAAGCTTCCAAAGGGAAAGAAAGATTCAGAGAGTACTGCTCTTATCTGTCTCTCAAATCAACCAGGTTTAGGAAGGTGTGTGTGTATGTGTGTGTGTGTGTGTATGTGTGTGTGTGTGTGTGTGTGTGTGTGTGTGTGTGTAATGGAAATGTTAAGCAGCAGTAAACAAAGGGAGACTCTCAGTCTGAGGAGGAGCTGCCCTACCTGGGCTTGGGTGGGGAGCAAGGCGTCCGGCTGGAGGTGTCTTGGTGGCTGAGGGTTGAACAAACAGCTGGCATGGGTTGGGTAAAAGCCGAAGATCTGGAGGGCTGGAGAGGTTACAGGAGGAGAGGTTACAGGAGGCGCGGTGAGCATCGTGTGCAAAGCTCTTGTGCAAATCATGTTTCTAGTAGACAGTGCACTACCCCCCCCCTCCCCACTCCCCCAGCATCAGGTCCCAAGGGCCTTGTCTTGCTAGGCATTCCTGCATTGTTCAGACTGCTGTCTGACCACTTCCTGCCAGGGGAGTTGGGTTTCCGCTTGTGTTTGCATTCGGCTGTTGGCGAAGTCTGGGTCAATATTGGCCCGGTTAGTCTGGCACCAGGATCAAATGCCAGCGCAATTAACCTTTAGTGCTCAGCCAACGTAGCCACGGTGGGTCTGGTGAACAAAGGCCTGGGCTGCCGTCCAATTCTCTCCTCCTGGCCCTGGGCTGCCCGCTGTAGACGTGCAGTGGAGGTACTCTGCCTGTGGCTAAATGGTGTGGTGGTCCTGGCAGAAGCTGACAATGAGCCGTTGAGCGAATCTCCTTGGCAGATCCTCACAGCGGCCATAGTCTGCGCACCGAGAACCAGCGTCTGGCCTTTGGTCAATCCGCAGCAACAGGCAGTTCCCTCCTGTCGACTCAACATGCTGCAAACTCTGACACAAACCTTTGGGTTGGGGCTGGGATTGGGAAAGCGGTGTGACCTTGGGAAGTTGCTTAGCATCTCTGGTCTTCAGTATTCTCTGCCTGGAATGCTAGGGGTCTGATGTGAACCTGCGCAGCCCTGAGGGGCGGGGCTGCTGGGCAGCTCTCGTGTTGCCTCTGTTCTCTGCTAATGGGGAGGGGTCACAGTAACTGGTCACTTTCAGAAGTGTGTGGGGGTGGGAATGGAGGCTGTGAGCACAACACATGTGGTAGTTGTTTTGTTCATGAGTCACTATTATTCCTTCACTGGTTGTGCGCTAGCAGAGCCGGAGCAGGTGAAGTCCTATGTCCAGCCAGACTTGCAAGAGCACAGGACGCCACTGCAGCCCGAAACGGTCACCGAGTGCCAGGGGTCTGCGCAAGAGACACAGCCTCTTGGTTACATCTGCAGCAGATCTGGGCCACGGATGGGATTCCCTTTGATCAATAATTGTGGGGCTCCGTCAGATGACCTGCCCCAAACCAGCAAATGTGAGGAGACCAGGACAGCATCTGAGCCCTGTCCCCCCTGCTTCTGCATCTATACCCTCCAGCGGGCGGGAACCGGACACGGCTAGCGCCGAATCCTAGTGTTGGCACTTGCAGGCTGGGCAAGTGGACTGTGAGTCACTTTAGCTCCGCTGGTCTCGGGTTTCTTCTCCCTCAAATGGTAACAATGGCAGCAGCGCATGGCTGGTCAAGCGGAGGAGGGCGGAGCCCTGAAGGGGGGGACCGCAAGCCGGGCTCTATGTTCATATAACTCAGCAATTCTCCTTTTCCCCTGGCAAAGGATTCCAGCTGAGCTTCAGCCCACCTCTCTAGGTTTTAAAAGAAAGAAGTCGGGGCTGGAGAGATGGCTTAGGGGTTGAGACTCTGCCTTTGCAAGCAGAAGGTCCTAAGGTCCTGAGTTCGGATCCCAGGTCCCATGTAAAAACACCAAGTAGAACTAGCAGCCTGCACTTCCTGATTTCTCTGGTGGGCGGAGCTTGGGAAATCCCAGAGCCAGGCAAAAAGGAGGTAAGAGCAATTTAGGTTGAAGCCTGAAGTCACCCTTGGTCCTCCACAGGGACACACACACACACACACACACATATGCACACACAAGCAAAATAAATGAAGTTTGGAAAAAAACAGACACGATGAATAAATAAAGTTTAAAAAAAAGAAGAAAAAGCACACCACCACTTGTGCTTCCTGGAGCACGGTGACGGCATGTTCCCAGCTGCCGGGTTCCTGGGAACCACATGTTTTTCTTGTCTCAGCTCTAGTGTGCAAACTTGCCAGAGAACTCGCCCGTGGAAGCAGCTGTTCAGGACACCATGGTATAAGGAGCTTCGCAAACAGTCTCACACCCTGGCTGCCCACAGTTTGCTTTCTGCAGGGCGGCTCGCCTCCCTGACACACCCGCCTGTCAAAGGGGCATGCACCAGCAGCTGGGAGCTCTCTGCAGGCTTTCCTTCTCCATGAGCAAACATAAGTTAGCGGGGAATCCAGCTGCACCTCGGTAAGGGACCGAAGGAAATGGGAACACGCTCTGATAGTCGAGAAGAAGGAAGCGTTTCTGGGGAGGGTCGTTATCCAGGCATCCAGGACGGGGTGACATGGGAACCACGTGTTCCTAGAAGGGGTGACAGTGAACAGAATGGGCTGTTCTCCCAACAATCACCTTTCCTGTTTGGTTTTGAGAGAGAGAGAAAGAGAGTCTCGCATGGTAGCTCAGGCTGGCCTGGGTCTCATGAGCAGCCCGGGTTAGACTTGAGTTTTGTCTGTTTGTCTGCATGTTGCCAATCCATGCACAACCCAAAAAAAAAAAAAAATCATAGAACAAAGGGGCTCCAGCTTGCAGCAACACCAGGAACTGAGGGAAATGGCCACACTATATCCACAGGACTGCCGAGGTGGGGGGGGTGTCATTTTCCAGACAGCGTGTCTGGACAAGCATGCCAAAGAATGCCAACTTGCTGACCCAGCTCCCTCCATTTTTATCCATCTCCCCAGGGAATGGTCCCACTCGCCACAGGCTGGTTCTTCCTACGTCAACCAGACCATCTCCTGCAGGCTTGCTCAGGGTCTTGCCTGAACTACTATCTCTTCACCACCCTGTCCAGAGCTGAGCCCACAACCATCAAGTTGACGCATGCATCTAACTAACAAACAGTCTTTCAGCCTCCAAACCTCTGGAACCATGACACGAGCCTCGGTGCCTAGCGCGAGAACGGGGACTTTTCCTGGGAAGGGTGCTGCCACCATCCGAGACTCCTCCCTGTCTCTGATTCCTCCCCAGGATCCTCCTTGGCCATAGCAAGCTAGAAGCTGGAGGACTTAATGGCGGGGTGCTGAGGTAGTACCTCTAGGGTGGGGAAGTACCTCTAGGTAGTACCTGCCTGGGTGGGGAAATGAGAGCCCAAGATCAGTTACGGGGTGAGAGAGAGAGTTTATGTACACGAGGGGACTGAAGCTGGATCTCTCCAGTTAGATACTAGGCCCCACCCTGGGCACAGTGGGACTTGCAGGCTCAGGGGTGAGAAAGTCTTTCTGAACAGAATCTTTCTGAAGCACATGTGTAAGGTGTAAGTGAAATCTCTTATCACAGCTGCATTCTCGGGCTCTTTCACACACCTGCCTTATTTCTGGTGTTGGGGAGAGGGGGCTGCTCTCCCTGGCAGCCCTGGGGAACCTTCCACCAGGCTTTGTCAGCTCCTTTAAATTTTCTACCACAGCTAGATTGGAAAACTAGACCTACTATGCCAAGCATATTGCTGACTGGACCTACTATGCCAAGCACATTGCTGACTGAAACTACTATCCCAAGCACGTCGCTGACTGCTGAGCTGGGGGCTCCATGGACCTGCTCACCGGGAATCAAGGTAGGTGGGTGGGGCTTGACACCTGTCCATCATAAAGTAAGCTGGGAGTCGGTGGTGAGATGGCTCAGTAGGTAAAACTACTATGAGCACGTCAAATCTCCCCACAACTCAAAGAACCAGCATGACTTTTGTGAGGAAGCTAATTTTACCAGGGAGCTATTGACTGAAGTTAAATAGATCATGTTAGTCACTTCTGTTATGGGGTCACTGGATTGGTATGGGCTCCTTCTTCTGTAAATAGACAATTCTTTTGTTTGGGCACAGGTGACTTGTAAAACACAAGGAGGGTGTTCCCAGCAGCTGATAGTACCCGGGGTGATGGTTGGTAAGCCCCTTGTATATCGGGGCTTCCTTGTGCCTGTCCCTCGTCTGCTGATGTTTGTAACACCCCTGAGCGACCCATGAACTAAACCATGAGCGGTTCACTAGACCAGAGTCAAAAGGAAATTGCTTGCATCCGTGAAAACTCAGATAATTCCTTCAGGGTTAAAGCTTAGTGAAGGCCAAGCATTCAAGAAAAATGATTGTAAAGATGTGGGGTACACTCAGGTGGGGTGACTGAGGCAGGAGGGTGAGGGGTCAGGTCAGCCAGGGCTACATTGTGAGACTGTATCTGAAACCAAACACACCTGGGGAAGGAAATTAGCCACAAACAAGCTAAGTGCTGGGAAATTTGTGAGGCTCTGCAAGAAGTCTATTTATAATTGGCAGCTGTCAATCATATGTTTCCCCTGTTGTCTCCCCTGGAGGTGGGAGCTTTGAGCCTTGGGGGATTCTCCAAGAAGAGGCAGGTTCTATTTTTTTTTAAATATACTATTATTATTTATTATTTTAATGTTTCATACATGAATATGGTGAACTTATAATATTTTCCCCCCTTAATCTCCAATTCCACCCCCCCATTACAACTCTTCACATCCTGGGACAGACTTCCTCCTATATCTAGGTCTTTTCACAATTGTGGCCTACTAAGTTTCGTCTAGTTTGCATTTGCTGACATATATGACATATGCACATGGATGTACATATGCATGCCTGCGTACACACACACACACACACACACACACACACAAGCAACAGAGTATATTGAAAGTGCTTAGCAGTGTCTGGCTCAGAACACAGGGAGCAAACAACAACCGTTGTCACATTCCTTCATTTTCCAGCACAGCGTTATCACAGAGCAGAGGCATCTGCAGAAGGCTGAGCCAGATTTGAGAGATCTTGGTGCGCAATAAGTTTGACCAAGAGAAAAGAAGAGACAGGGCAGCTCTTGGGTCTCATGCTGTGCAGGAAACTCTGGCGTGTCTGTCTGTCTGTGTCTGTCTATCTATTTTTCTGTTTATCGGTCTATGTATCTTCTATTTCTTTTCTATCCATCATCTGTTATCTATCTGCCATTTCTCTCTCTCTCACCTTTGTCCACCCATCCATCTCAACTGTGACACGCCCTTTCTACTGCATCCAGCAGCACGTTATCCCTCAGTCACCATGAAACCCACTGCCGGAAGAGAGGGCTCCAGAGTTGTGTGAAAATGTCAGGATGCACATTTTCATGGAGAACTTCCTTATAAAACACATATGCTGCATGCACACATGCATACACACAAGGCAGATGTGCAAAATATGCACACAGCACACACAAGCACACAGCACACACATGCCCAACAGCACGCACAAGCAAACGGGCACATAGCACACATGTGCACACAAGCACACAACACACGCAGCCTGAAAGGACCAACTCACACTTCCTCTAGGGGGCACTTCCTGTTTCGATTCTCTTTCATCTTCTGACCCACTACAGTTTTTCTGGTGGGTCTGCAGACTGACTTCGGCAATGGCTAAAGCCCTGTTGCCCCCTGTGCACAGAGAGAAAAGGTTCAGGACAGCTGCAGATGGGCTCCAGTCTGAACTGGGGCTGGACCAGCTGGCTTCTTCCTGTTCCAGTCATGACCACGATGCTCTGCTGTTTCCCAAAATGCACTTCTTTAAGGGGACGAGTTTCAAACCTGGGCCCAGTTAGACTCCAGCGTGCTCTAGTTTTAATTTTTTAAACATATTTTATTTAAGAAAGAGAGAGAGAGAAAAGGAGGGAGGGAGGGAGGGAGAAAGAGACCAGATACGCATGCGCCATGGAATGCATGTGCAAAGTCAGACAACTTTCAGAACTCAGTTCTCTCCTTCCGCCGCGTGAACCCGGGTCACCAGGTTTGCTTGCAGTTACCTTTACCTGCCGAGTCATCTTGCCACTGGACCCCACCCCCAGCTTGCTTTATGATGGACAGGCTGTCAAGCCCCACCCACCTGCTCTTGGCCCCCTGGTTTCAATGCTGGCTGCCAAAGAGCCAATGAGAGACCCAGCTCATGGGAGTAGGAACCACAGCAGAACCAAATGACTTCTTCACGTCACAGCACTGACTAGGGTGCTCCGGCTTCTCCCAGAATGCACCTCTTCATGGCTCAGCATCGACCAGGGTGCCATCTCCCATGATGCACTTCTTTGAGGGGAGGTGCTTCAAATCTCTGTCCAATTAGAACCCAGTTGCTTTATTTTTACTATAGAGCCCCCCCCCCCTGGACTCTTGCAGGTTGTCTGCTCGTGGCTGACCAAGTCAAGACCAGGACAATTCAGGGGGCGCAAGTAGCTCTACTCTTGCTTATGATTCTTATTTCAGTTCCCTGTCCAGCTTGGCAGGAGAGTCACACGGTCAGGAGCTGAGGGATCCCGCCACGCATGTATCTGCGAGAATTGCTGAAAAGTGACAAACCTGCCCGACCAGTATGTCAATCTACTGACCCAGTTCCCTCCATCTTATCCATCTGCCCACCCACCCTGGGCTGGGTCTCCCCACGTCAATCAAATACCTTCCTGCAGGTTTGCTCAGGGCTTGTCCTAACCACCGATTCTGTGCCCAGGCTCAGCCTTCCGTTGTCAATGGACACTTGGAGCTGACTAACACATGGGCTGAGAGTCGCTCTCTGAGGCAGGTCTGTGCAGTGTTCCTTCACGCGCTTTTAAGTCTCTCCATGGACATCCATGCTCCTCCAAGGCCGGGGCCCTCTGGAGGGAGGAGGCTCATCGGTGATCAATTCCTTATTTGGTTCTGGGCTGAGATTGCAAAGCGGCCGAGCTCATTGACTGTGACATTTATCACAGGACTTTATGGCCGGCACAGACCTCATTTAAGCAAGCATGGGGGCAAGACCTGGTGTTCCTCCAACCGTGTGTTGTCTCCTCTGTCACAACTGACCCACAAGTCCTAATTCCACTGCCGGAGGGACATGGAGGGAAGAAAAGGCCAAGTGCCCTTCCTGGATCCTGTCTGACCCCCCCCTCCCAGAAAAAGCCCCATTGAGCAGACATACAGCTTGAAGCTGACCCTGCCTATAACCCCTGCCTTCTGTTTGCACATAATTATTAAAATGCCCCTGGTCTCGAAGTTCAACCTTGAAATCAGAGTCTGTCTTGTTCCCATTCCTGGCATCTAAAGCCTGTAGAATACGGCCAAATTGAATTTCCTCTCCTGAAGACACGGAAGCACTTAGGAATTCTAAGTAGGTGTCTTTTTTTTTTTTTATTTCTACGTGAACAATTTATTCTCGAGCCAGGGATCGCCCCCCGGATCTGTATGAGGGATGGAGGGTCTCAACGAGACGCTTTATTTCCTTCTCAGGAAGGCCACGATCTCTTTGCTTCCGACACTGAAGGAAGAATTGTATTCAGGTCAGAAACCAGAGCGACTGACCACGAGCAGCCCAGGGTCCTGAGACAGGCTGGCAAGGCACCACATGTCCAGCTGCTGGGTGGGCCGAGAGGCTGCTGGGCGGGCCGCAAGGCTCCTCCTCTTTCTGTACCTGCTTGTTCTTTGATACTTTCCTACATGAATGCAACGAGTTTATGTATTTTTCACCTCTTACTACCAACCTTCTCCCCTCCTTCTGTCCCACTTCACACTCTCTTCTTTCCAGCAGTCTCCCCCTACCTTCACATCTTTTTGTCTACCTGTCCTGTCCCAGCCTGTACAGGGATGCTGGGCACGGATGACTCATGGGAGGCTGAATTGTTGAATAAGGAAGCTCCTTCCTTTCTCCTGCCTGGCGTTAGCCTTCAGTAGTCTGTTGGGAGCTGTAGTGAGATGGTCCCTTATCCATGGTGGCATGTTGGCAGGCCACGACTGTGCAGGTCTAATGAAGTGGACCTCGCTGCAGTAAGTTCCTGGGGGCAGCAGCCATGTCACCGAGGACACTGCCTGGCAGCCCCCCTCCCCCGTTCTGCTCTTACATTCTTACTGCCTGCCCTTCCACAGTATGTCCAGAGCCTTGGGATGGGGATGATTCTGATGTCCTGTCCAGAGCTGAGCACTCCTCAGTCACTTATTCTCCGTAAAGAAAGAAAGGTCGACACTCTCAATGAAAATGGCACATGCCAAGTTCCTGACGAAGCCCGAGACGTGCAGCTTCTCTCTCCAACAAGACTCGACGCCGTGTTCCACCAGAGCTGTGTGACTCCTGGTCACAGAGGCACCGGGAGGCAGCTTGCTGCCTGCGGAGAATCCTGTCTTTCTGGTTTGTCCCATTTGTCCCGAGAACCAGTGTAGAATAGAAAATGACTCAAATCCTGCTTGTTGCAGTCCGCCTGCATGGTTGCTGATAAATGACCATCACACAGCTTAAGGGAACAAGAAGTTTACTTTCTCAGGACAGTCCAGTTACAGTTCTCAGTCCACCTTGATGGGAGAGCACGCACCAACACTAGGGTTGAGGGAACTGGCCACACCATCACTGCATAATGGCTGAGAGATGGACAACCCTTACTTGCCAGACCAGCATGTCTGGCCAAGTGAACAGAAGGATGCCCACTCTCTCTGTGATTTATCCAGGGCCTAATCCCACCCACCATGGGCTGGGTCTTCCCTACCAGTTGGATAATCTCCTTCAGGTTTGCTCTGGGCTCAACTATCAACTCTCTATAACTGTGCCCAGAGCTCAAACCCTCAACAGTCAAGTTGACACCTGTGCTTAACTATGACACTGCTTTTCAGATGGCAAGTTAGTAATCCGCTCTGTGTCACACGCCTGTGACTGCCATGGGCAAGGCGGGGATTCAGGTCCCAATGTCACTATGTCTAAAGCTCAGGGAGGTATGGCTGGGGAGCATGGGATGGACTTAGTCTCTCTCTCTCTCTCTCTCTCTCTCTCTCTCTCTCTCTGTAGAATACTTGGTAAGTACCCTACCACTGAGCCAAATCCCCAACTCTTTTTATTTTTTCAAGTTCCCCAGACTGGCCTTGAACCCATAATCCTCTTACCTGAGCCTTCCTAGTAGCTGGGGTGACAGACCTCATGAATTGAGCATGGGTAGATCTAATAATAAACAATAAACTTGGCTAAAAGATGCTAGGTGCCTTCTGTGATCAGTTAATAACCTGTGATCAGTGTAACCTCAAGCAAATCACTCCACCTCTCTGTGCTTTTCTTTACAAAGAGGATGGAAAAGTTTGTGTCTAAAGTATCGTTTAGGACTGTGTTTCCAGCAGGGGCGAGTCAGTAAACTAAAAGAACATTTTCTGTACTTTCTCTTGCTGCTTTGCCCGAAGCACGGAGACTCAGAGGGGTCCCGTTCTCCCCACTTTTGGGGTGTGACTTTGGACAGGTGACTCATGTCCCCTGTGCCTAGATCCCGAGGGAAACAGAGGGTTTGGGTGCCTTGCAGATGTGGCTAACCAGGCACCGTTCAAGGAAGGAATCAGGACACTGCCCTGAGGGCACCACGCGGGAATCAGGGTGGTGCAGCTCCCGACCAGCAACTGCCTGCGGCTGGGTTCTGCCATCCTGCACTTCCTAAATAGGCCAGCAGGTGGCGAAGTCAGACCACATTTTAGATGGTCAGGACCCCTCTGCTTGCCTGGAGTTTTGCATAAAAATTCTTCCTCCTCCTATCCGCTTCCCCCTCCTCTTCCTCCTCCTCCTCCTCCTCATTTTCCTTCTCTTTCTCCGCCACCTTTCCATCCTCCTCCCTCCTTCTATTCTTTTTCCTCCTCTTCTTATTCTTCCTGTTCTTTGTCTTCGCTTCCTGCCCTCCTTCCCTCTCCCTTCCTCTTTTTTCTACTCTTCCTCCTCTTCTTTCTTTTCTTCTTATTGTTCTTTTTCTTCCTCTTCTTCTTCCCTCCCTTCCTCTGTCCCTCCCTCCCTTCCTTCTTTCCTTTCCTCCTTCCTTCCTTCTTTTCTCCTCCTCCTTCCCTCCTCCTCTTTACTTATCAACACACACAATCACGAGTATCTGGGATATATAGATGCCATGCCTGCCACTTAGTCCTGCATCAAAGAAAAGGTCTGGTTCGTGCCCCGGTCCATTGGCCTCACCTGAGAGACCCGAGCCCAGCCTTCTTAGGGAAACAACAGGTGCCTCCTCAGTTACGTGGCTGGGAGCTTAGTGATCCATTCTGAGTGACAGAATCTGTGAGGAGGTCCGTGGCCTGACACATAGTCAGGCAGATAGTAGTTAAAACATGGGCCTGAACACAGGAGTGTCCAATCACGTTCAGGGTGCTTGATGCACGTGATTCCCCGAGTTGCCCCTCGTGTGACCAGAGTTGTGGTTTCCTGTCTACTGCAGGCTGTGGGCACTTCCCAGGTCTCCTGAAATACTTGGGGAAGGGCTGGGGTAGAAGCCGGGTAGCCAGGGGGGCAGGTGAGCCCCATTCTGTGGGGGTCTAATGAGCCACTCTGGACATATCACAGCTCTTAGGTGGGGCGGACTAATTCCGATGAACACGTCTGTGATAAAGACATGTCTGAGCATTGCTTTTTGGCCAAGCCCGTTTGCTGAAGAGAGCAATTTGGCAATCGCTCTGGGCAGTCAAGTAGCAACAGCGACTTCTACGGGTCTCTGGGCATCTGTCGCACAAGAAGGGGCCAGCATAGCTTTACCACGTGGACCACCACGCACTGCCCCTGTGTGACTTCCTGCGCACTCACAGGGACTTGGAAGCAACGTGTGAATTAGCTCACTGGGTTCTGTGGACCAGGGGTCTGGGTAGGGGGGTATCTATTTCAACCTAGGGGACTGCCCTAGGTTGAAACCAGGGTGATGGCTGACTGCACTCGGTTTCTCCTGGGGTATTTGTTCATCGTCCTCCTCCACCTTTTGGTTGCTGGCAGAACACACCGTCTTGCAGCTGAAGCATTGAGAAAGCTCCTGTCTTCCGCTTTCCTCCAGGAACTGCCTTTTACAGCTAGGGGGCGCCACTGGCCTTTGCACATGTGAGCGACACCGCGTACAGCTTGGATGTCCCCCTCTATCCATTCTAGCAGGTCGGCTTCTCTCTGACTTCCACATGCATCTCATTTGTAATGCAACAGAGACACTGCTGGTCTGTGTGACCTTTAGCCATGCAACCAAGCAACATCCAATCCCTTCACAGATTCTGACCACACTCAAACTAGGGGGCACTGTAAAGACACCAGTGCTGAAGAGTGGGGATCTTTGGGTGTAGCCTATAATTCCTCCTTGCTCAGCCATTTGTACAGTTATGAAAAATATACTTGGGGCTGGGGAGATGGCTCAGGGGTTAAAGTCTTTGCCTCACAGTCAAAAGGATCTGTGTTCACATTTTCAGATCCCATTTAAAAAGTGCCAGGCAGATATGGTGGCTGCCTGTAATTCTGACCCTGGAAGGTGGAGCCTGGGAAACCCCGGAGCGAAGCAATAAAGAGGTGGAGCAATCCAGGAAGTTACCCTTGGCTTCCAAGTCACGCTTTCTCCAGCCTGGAAGAATCTTGTCAGGTAGAATCTTCCCAGGCTTTTTCAATGTGTGTGTGAGTGTACATGCATGTGCACATGTGTGCATGGTGGAGGCCAGAGGACAAGCTCGGGTGCTGGTCCCCAGGCTCCATCCGCCATGTTTTCTTGAGACAGAGCCTGCCATTCAGACAGGCCAGCCTGGCCTGGCATTGGGCCCCGAGATCCTCTTGCCTCTGTTTCCCCAGGGTGGGGATTATAAGCACACCCCACCCCTGGGCTCTGAGGATCCAATTCAAGTCCTTGTGGCTGCAGAGTCAGCAGCTTACAACTGCACTGTCTCCAACCCTCACCCAACTCTTTCCTTCCTTTTCTCTTTCCTTTCTCATGCTCCATGTCCCCCCCCAAGACCCTGTAGTTAAACGGATGTAGATTTTGACCTTATGTCTCCTTAAACCAAAGCCTGTGACCCTAACCAAACCTCTTTGTGTGTAGGTTTTTCCAGCTGGTTCTTGATCTTCTCCCTGAGCACCCTTAAGCACATGCAATGCAGGATGCAGAAACACTCTTAAAGGTTGATAAGCATTTAGTTCACTGACAAGAGGAAGACAAAAGACTATTGCTAGGGTTTACTGCTAACCCTGGACTAACATAATCATTGATTCATACTTAAAGTATGTGTGAATCCATTTGTCTTAAAGGTACATGGATAAAACTTGTCCAAGTTACTTCCTCTCTGTCTGTGCGTAAAGGAATCAAGGATAGCCACAGATGTGTTGTATGTATGCACTTGAGTGTGTGCACTTGAGTGTGTGTGCACTTGAGTGTGTGTGCACTTGAGGGTGGAGGTCGAAGGGTGATTTTGGGAATCATCATGAATTTCTCTACCTCCTTATTGTTTTGCTCTGAGGTTTCCCAGGCTCCACTTTCCAGGGTCAGAATTACAGGCAATCGTCATATCTGCCTGGCACTTTTTAAATGTGATCTGAGAATGTGAACTCAGATCCTTTTGCCTGTGAGGAGGTGAAGACTTTAACCCCTGAGCCATCTCCCCAGCCCCAAGTATATTTTTCGTAAGTGTACAAGTGATATGGATGGCAAGCAGATTTGAGAGGGGGCAACATGGAGACCCTCTGAAGATCAGCAGAAGATAATGACTCAGGAAACTGAGACAAAAATCATTCAGTGGAATAGTATTTTAAAGCTAAAATAAACAAATTGAGTCTCTCAGTACTATAGCGGAAGGGAATATCATTAAAGCAAAAAATTGAATTAAAGAAAAAAATTGCTGAAGGATGTCTGGGAGCAGTGTTATGCTGTGACCACAGTAGTCATGAGGGCGTGGGCATGTGGCACAGCATGAGACAGCCACGGGGCATTGAATGCCACAGTCCTGGGTTCAGAGTGGGTATGGTTTCTGGCAAGAGAGCATGAGATGGGGTTTGCTTTAAAAAGGAGGGGGGGGTAGCCAGACAGCATCTGGAATATCATGTCTGTCTTTAAGTCTGAATCCCCAAAGACAAGAGTTAGCAAAACTAGATAGAAGAGGTCTTCTGTATGCTGAAAACATTTCAGATTTGTTTATTTATTTATTTTTATTCTTCGACACTTTCATATATAAATGCAATGAATTTATGTGTTTTTACTTCTTAGCATCCAAACTCATCCCTTTCCGGCCCCACTTCATATTTAGTTAAAAAGGTGTAATTTGTGTGTGTGTGTGTGTGTGTGTGTGTGTGAGAGAGAGAGAGAAAGAGAGAGCGAGAGAGAGAGAGAGAGAGAGAGAGAGAGAGCAAACACAGGTGTGCACATGCCATTAGCACGTATATGGAGGTCAGGGCACAACTTTCAGAAGTTGATTCTCTCCTTCCGCGATTGTTGGCTCTTGAGACTGAACTCACGTTGCCAGGTTTGCACACAAGCACCCTTAGCCACCAAGTCCTTTCACCAGCCCTAATTCATATCTTTAAAATCCCCCCCCCCCGTTTTGTTTGTTTGTTCCTTTTTTTTTTTTGCTTTGAAACCGGAACTCTCAGGCTTGAAGTGATCCTGCCTTTGCCTCCAAGTGCTGGATCCGGGGCGCGCTCCCCTATATCCTGCTTAGTCTTGCTTTTGCTGTTTCAGCACCATCTGCACTTCCTGCCTCAGCTGTGCATTGTAGTGGTGGTCACACACATAAAATGTTTGCCTCTGTGCATTGCCGTCTGGAGCCTTAGGATTGATTTCTGTGGGTTCAGAAGTGAGGGCTGACACCCGCTTTGTAGTCTTGGGTGGCATAAGCTATTTTGTCAGTTTCATGGGTCCTCTGTAAGCTCGGGGGTCATCTGCCCGTCAGCCTACCTCCTGTGGGGCCAGCAGGTATAGTTGGGAGCAGAGGTGGAGATCTGGACCCACAGCAGAACCTCCTGTCATTCACCTGCTCTCTGCAGCTTTCCTGAATGAATTCACAGCTGCGCCGGCTTGGAGGAGCGCCAGGCTGTGCCCTGGTCACTGACCTACTGAGGGAGGGGTCAGAGAGGCAAGGGAGATCTCTGACTTTCTGGTTAAAGTGTGACTTCCAGCAAGGAGGAGGACACAGGGCACGGAGTTCAGGGTGTCCACAGAAACAGATGCCCAGGGATGACTGGCCGTGTTTTTGGCCAGCAAGTGGGATCATCAGGTCTAAACCAGAGGAAGTCTACTGGCCAGAGCTTGCGATACAATGTTGCATAAGATCTGAATGAGCAAATCAGAGACCTGGTGGGCACATGGTGAAATGGAGAGAAGGACTCATTGAAGAGGTGGGCTTTGGCATCCTACCTGTGGCTATTAAGCCTAGAGCATGCCATTAGGGCTAGTCTGGCCTGTCAGCTTACTCTACGGCTTTCCGGGCTCAGCCTTTCAGGGCTGGAATTACAGGCGCTGCCACACCCACCTGGGATGTTTACATGGGATCTGGGGATCTGAACTCAGGTCCCCGTGCTTGAGAGGCAAAGGCTTTAACCCCTGAGTCATCCCCTCGCCCACAGTGGTTTCAATAAGCACCAGGAAGGAGCGAGGGGGGGGGGGCAGGCTGTTCTGCAGACCACACCCTGGGGAGTACTGGATCAAGGGGATGTAAGGAAGGGTTTCTGGAGGAGGGGAGGGCCAAGCTGAGACCTGAGCTACAGCCTCGCTTTGTATGTCAAGCCCGTAAACTGGGGAAGGAAATTAAGTCAAACGGGCCCTTCCTCACTCACCTGCTACCTGCGGACACACAGGAGGAGCTGCTTGGGAGGAAGTGAGGAAGGTCATGGTAAGGTCTGGGCCCAGGAGGACACAGCGGCAGGGGGCAAGCTGTGAACCTGTCGCCCCAGAGGCTGAGCGGCTGAGCGCTGGGGTGACAGGTCAAGGCCACCAGACCGGCCCCCATGCTATGTCAAGACTGGTAGTTTTCAGATACAGAATGTAGGAGCAGGTGGTGTATTATCCATCACCTCTCCTTAGTTCCCTTTATTCTAGAATGCTTCCCTGTTTTTTCTCCTGGCATTGACCTTTCTTTTCTCTTTCTTCTCCTTCTCTCCCTCTCTTCCTCTTCCCCTCTCCTTGTCCCCTTCTCTTTCTTTCTTCTTTCTTTCTTTCTTTCTTTCTTTCTTTCTTTCTTTCTTTCTTTCTTTCTTTCTTTCTTTCTTTCTTTCTTTCTTTCTTTCTTTCTCCTCCCTCCCTCTCTCCGTCTCTTCCCTCCCTCTCTCCCTCCCTTCTTTCGTCTCCTCTATTCCCGGCTAGCCTGGAGCTCACTATGTAGTGGAAGATGCTGAACTGCTTCTCCTGCCTCCGCTCTTGGAGGCGTCCAGGGAGAGGGAAGTGTGGCTGCTAGAGATGAGCCCTCCGTTGTGCCATGGAAGGAAGGCAAAGAACACAGAGTGAGGTGTGGGCAGGAGTGGGATTCAAGTTGAGATGGGGGGACTGGCTGGACAGGAGGAGTGAGAGCCATGGGGTGGCCATGATGGACCATGGAAGCTCCCAGGCCACGGTAAGGATGGTGGACACTGGCCTTCGTATCAGGGGGCCTTGGGACGTGAGAGCACGAGGGTCTCTTCCCACTGACAGCTGCTTAGAGGAACTGATGGGTGGGAAGAAGCAGGTAAGTCACTGCCCAGTGGCCTTCTGTTGGTCCCTGGTGTCTCCCTGACCCCCAAGAATGAGGGCTCAGTATTTCCTGAACAAATGGATAAACTGTGGGCGAACACAGCCTCAGCCATCACTCACACTCAGCTACAGAATCCTCTCTTGGAAGGAGAATTTGCATTGTGTGGATTTGGCTGAGACGGGCCACACGGCTGTGAGTTAACCTGGCTTTGTACTTTCTGACGGGGGATTGTCTACTAAGGAGATGTGCTCCTAATCGACAGGAAGGCAGTGAACGAGCAGGCGTTCTTAAAGCCAGCAAGGAGACGTTCACAGTTCACATCATGTGACTGGGCAACTCCAACCTTCTCCTAGGCTGCTAGAATCCTCTCCCTGGCAGTGGGCGGCGGCTCTGCCTTCATTCCACCTTCTAGAAGCTGAATGCTGATCTGTCTAGGGCGGCATCTAACTCCGGGGCGAGGGGGCCACGTCCCACGTAGGTCACACACATCACTGAGATAGATGGCAAGGGGCCGCGGCTCTGGCGTGTCATGGGTCTCGGGCTTGCTCCTCGCTGCTCCTGCTTCCCGCCCGTCTGTTCCATCTCCCACCCTTGCTGACCTCCAGAGGCAGCTTCCACACCTCGGGCACGTGTCTGTAAGAACACATGTAAGAACCCCGATACCGCTCCTCTTGGCTGTGCTTCCTGTGCGCCCTGCATATCTGCACCGCAGCTACATACTTACTGACTTTGCAGTTTCTTGAGCTTCTCCCTACTACAGTTTTAAATCAGAATGTTAAGGAGCTCGTAAGCCAGCTCTCTGCCGCTGAAGTCCTTCTGCTAGCAATGATGCCCCACCGAGCATCCCAAGGCGCTTTCTAAGGGACGGAGATGTCTGCCTCGGATGTCAGGATGTTGGGGAGTAAGCAGTTCAGTGGTGTTTGCTTGCTCAGGAAGGATGTAAGGCGTCTGGGACCCGGTGGTGCAATACATGAACCCAGTGACTCTCGGGTGAGTGGAGGTGATGGGGTTCGGCTGTCAATCATTAGCAGATCCCCCAGCACCTCCACCTGGGTGCCAAGATTAGCTGGGTTCCTGAGATTAAAGTTCAGCCCTGGTTTGAGGTCAGGCCTGAAAGGTCCTAATTATTTTGGATAAAACAAATCTTCAGAATCAAGCAGAAACTTGCCCGTCAGATCCCAGTGTTTCTAGGACTAGAAAAGGGGGACCCCTGGGTCGGCGAGCCAGGCGGGCTTCAGACACAGCGGAGAGCTCAGACCTGCCTCAGCAACACTGCCGTTCAGTCTGGTCCATTCTTGAGTCTGAGGATCCAGTCTCTTACCTACACCTTCTGCTTTATTAACGTCTCAATTTACTCTGTTCGGATGCCATTTTATTAGCATCTAACAGCTTTGTCTGTATCTTATCTTATTTGTAAGTTTTGTTCTTTGGCAATTTCATATATGTATATAATGCAGTTAAATCGCCCCTCACCTTCTCTTATCTCCCCTATCAGCCCCCCTTCCTCCCTAAAACTCTCTTTCCCTCATATTCATGTTTAACCAGGACTGTCTGTGACAAGGGGTTTTGGAGCTGTCTTGGAGCTTGGTGGGCTCCCCAGTGTGCTCACAGTGGGATGTTAAGTCTCCTTTTCCACAGAATCTGCTATGAACTGCAGATATCAATAGGGTGTGGTGTTATTTCAACTCCTGCATTGCACGCAGCCTGCATGACCAGATCAGGGAAACTTCCGTCTCCTTATTGTTTCTTTCTTTGGAAGCTTTAATCTTCTCTTGTCCAGTTACTCACAAAATCATATTTGTTCTTGCTGTGCAACTGTGTTTTGGCAAATACACACACTCATGTATACATATACATGCACATGCATATACACATATATACGCACCATGTACACATATACATAGTGACATACACAAATATATACACACATGTATACATACACATATGCACACAGATGCACACAACACAGAGATAAGGCACACACGTATACACATATGCACATATACATATACATAGATACACACATATATATCACACAAATTCATGTATACATATACAAATGTACACATATACACATAAATGCATGCACATACATATACACACAAATGCATGCATACACACACATGTCCTAGCCTATAGGAATCACCATTCTACGTTTGGATCAACAATTTTTAAACTTCTACCTAGAGATCCAGAAGAAGTTGCCATATTTCTTTTCATATGATGCCCTCCTGTCCTGTTTATTTCCCGGAAAATGACTGGATTTCATTCTTCTTCATGGCCCCACACTGTCCTGTGTGCACTGGTCCCCTGTGGCCTTCCTAAGGCTGCTGCTGAGACACGCCCAGCTGGATCCCGCGTCTCAGTCACTGTGCACTGTCCGGCAAGTCCCATGGGTGAACGGGCATCTGCCGGGCCTTCATTTCCCACCACACCTTCACTGTAAACAGCGACCAGAACTCTGGATTTTAGTTAGTGATGGACGACAGGTTTTCAAAACACAGGTCAGAGCTGAATGATACTGTCTGCAATGCAGCGTCACAGAGAGGAGCTACTCTGTGGGAGAGAAAGATATGCAGTCTTGGGGGTCCAGGAGCACTCAGAGATGTCTGTCCAAGAGGAACTGGGATCTTGGGGGGAGAGACAGACGGAGACAGAGACAGAGACAGAGAGAGACACAGAGAGAGAGAGAGGAACAGAGAAAAGGATTTCATGTAATCATGTCCTGACAACATGACTATTAATACCTTTCTAGAATCATGTAGATACCACAGGAGGGAAGGAAGAATAAAAATAAATAAAAGGAAATAGACATTGAAGAGACCAGGACATTTTGACAAGGCATTTTTTCCCTAGTCCCTTCCATCCGGTCCCTTCCATCTGGTCCCTAGTGGCAGTGAGCTTGTCTGTGGTTGGAGGCTCAGCCTATTCTTTGGATGACTGAGAAATGACAGGTAACCTACGAAATCAAGACTCAGCATACAGTGAGCAGGAGTTAAGGTTTGCTCAGTGAGAGGGGCAAATAAACAGTCGGCGGAAACTCCCGTGGGGCTGGAGTCAACATGAGGCACTTTGGTTGGACAGGAAAGAACTGAGTTTCCCACCGAGAGCTCTGGATTCAGCCTCCTGGGTGGTTGGGGGACAGGCCCGCGCACCCAGATCTGTTTTCACAGGATCTAAATGAGCAAATCTTAATCATCCAGAAAAATCTGGAAACTAACCTAAACCCAGAAATCCCCAGGGCAATGTTCTGACCAGCCCCTCCTCCTCCCTCTGAGTGAGACGCTTCGTGAGTGTGCGCTACTTCATCCTGGGGCCTTTGTAGCTGCACAGAACTACAGAGGGTTTTTAATTTAATTTAATTTAATTTAATTTTGTGTGTGTATGTGTATACTAGAGGGTACTGTGTGTATCCATGGAGGCCCAAGGGTGACTTTGGGGATCATCCAGGATTGTTCTACCTACTATTCTCTTTGCTCGGGGGTTTCCTAGATGCCATCTTCCAGGGCCAGAAGTGAAGGCTGCCTCCATTTCCACCCCATGTTTTTACATGGGATCCAGGATCTGAATTACAGTCTTTCTGCTTGTGAGGTGGTGGCTGAACTCCTGGGCCATCTCTCCAGCCTTAGAATTACAGAGATCTGTCTCAACCCTGTTTTTTTTTCCTCCTCTCATCTCAAAGGTAATTAAGATGGCCTTCCACTAAAAACTCAACTTGTGCATGACCCACAGCCGTTCTGATATGCCCAGGGCATAGCCTGAGGAAGGCAGACATGATAAACCAGGCAGAGGCCTCACACAGGCCATTCAAGCAGCTTGACAAAGGAGGCTTTATTAGTATTGGCTGCGGCCTCTGGGTAAAGCAGGATGTGGGCTCACAGATCTCTCTGCAACTCCAAAGACAAAACTCCAGGATGAAGTCTCCTGAATTTTAAAATTTCTCAGTGCATTCGAAAGTGTAAAAACCAAACGAATCACATTCTTGGGTCACACGTGGTTAAGAATGTGCTGTCAGTGATTTGCCTGGAAGAACTTTCTAGAACTCCATGCAGGGTGTGGGGGGCCTCTCTTCCTGTCATTGGACTTTCATGATCCCTTTTCCTCATCCTTGCATGAACTTTGAAGGAAGATAATGTTTTACTTTTGATTCCTCCCGCCATTCACAGTCTTGTGTTTATTCAGCCAGAACTTCAGGCTGGGGGAGAAGGGGGGCGGGGAGGGAAGAAGCCGGAAAACTCTGAAACTCTCACACCAGCACAATTTTCCATTAAAGAATTTTCTTTATATAGTAAACTAGAGGATGTTCGAAGTCCGGGTTCAGAAGGTGCAGGAGCTTTTGCTCAGTGGAGCCCAAAAATAGAATAGAAAAAATATAGTTGGCAAATCTTTAATCTCAAAATACTATTTCCTCTGCTTAGCCCGGCTGGTTATATTCTCTGCCCCGTGGTTGAGCCGGGATGTTAAGAGGGAAGCTAAATTCCACTTGTTATGTCTAGTTGATTTTATTTCTTGATTTTTTTGTACCATCTTTAATGCAAGAAAAGAAGCAGCAATATGACTCTCAGAGAGTCAGTCTTTCTCCCAGGAGTTTATACCAGCCTGGTATAGAGACACTCCATGGGCTCATGGGCTTCAGTTGAGGACAGAGCATCATCCAGCACAGGAGGGCCCCCAGGTCCCCAGATAGCAACCTTTCTCCTATTTAGTGAACATGTTCACTTTAAAATATCTATTAACAAAAGCATTGGGTGTCTTTTGAAAAATTGCTCAAAAGCTCCCCTACTTCAAACAGTTGAGAGCTGAAAATAATCATAATGAAATCATGGGTTGGAACTTCTGCTTGCCTAGCATGCATGGAGCCCTGGGTTCAGGCTTTAGCAACGTATAAACCAGGCACGATGGCCCATGCCTGTGAGTCCAGTCCTGGGGAGCTAGTGGTTGAGTTAAGCCCTGAACTAGTCTGCAAAAGATTGCCTGGCCCAGGGTGGGTGAACTAGTCCCTGGGCAGGTAGATTAGATGGAGGGAACTGGTTAAGGAAATTGGCATCCTTTGGTATGCTGTTTGGAAAGTGAGGATTGTCCCTGTCTCAGGAGCCCTGTGGCTATGGTGTCGTCAGTTCTTTTGGCCCCTGGTGTTGGTGTATGCTCTCCTGTCAACCTGGACAAAGAACTGTAACCAAAAACTGTAAGCCAGAATAAAATCCCCCTTTCCCCTACAGATCACTTGATCATGAATTTATCTGCAAAAACATAGAGTAGCTGAGAGACTCACTCTGTTATAGAAAACCTGAAGGTGACAGGGATCGAGTGTTTACCTATGAGAATCACCTTAACTTGTTCCTGACCTGCTGCACGCTTTTGTATGAAGGCGCTAGGCTGGCTTCTTTTAAAGGGGGTAGAATATTCTGTTTGGTTCCCCAGAAAGGCTCATCGGTCCTTTGCTGTGGGAGGAGAGGGGAAGGAACCACCTGGATGGGCTGGCATTGTGCAGCGGGCACAACACAGAGGCAGCCTCTGCATCCCTTCCCCCGTTTCTTGGGCTCTTGGGGTGCTTCAGGGAAAGACCCTCTGAATAATCTGTGTCTAGACCCATCAGAGGACCCAAACACTGATGTACCTGCTGCTAGGTGCCGGACCAACATGGCAGCCTCCCTCTGAGTCAATGGGTTTGGCAGTGAATGGGATCAAGGGTTGGCTGGCTCTATCCACAGTCCTTCCAGGGAAGGCAAAGTCATGTTGTCTCTTGTCAGACATTACCAGGTAAGGAGACACAGTTGATTCTGTCTTTGTCTCTTGCTGCCAGAGCGAACGCCCAGGTGGCTTCAGAAAAGCTGGCTGGTGAGGCTTAATCCTGCAGAGGAATGTGGCTGTCACTCAGCAGGCTGGCCCTCGGCACATACCTGAGGGCATACGCCACCCGTGGACCATGGCTCATTACAACGCACTCACGCGGAAGGCTCGCCAAAATGCGTTAATTAAAGAAATACTGGAAAGAAAATAGATACTAAAGATAGAAGCGAGGCTTGGGTTCTTCCCCAGAAGCATCACTCTACATGTCGGGAGTCAAAGCCATGCTTTCTCTATTAAACACACATTTCTTCTCAAAGGTAGGGTCCTCTTAGGTCTAGAATGTTCTTCCACCTACCATTAACAGAGTTGATTTCACCCAGCCTACTTTCTGTCATATTTACACATACATGCACATGTGAACACATGCATACACAGGCAGGTGCTGCTTGATTAGTAGTTATTCTTTCTGTGTGTGTGTGTGCGCGCACACACGCGCGCTTGCACTCGCATCAGAAGGCACTTTGTGTCCCTGTGCAGGCCTAAAGGTGTCTTTGGGAATCACCCTACATTGCTTCCACCTCCTATTTGCTTTGCTCTGGGATTTCCCAGGCTCCAGTTTTCAGGGCCAAAAGTGCAGGCTGCTGCTATTTCTGCCTGATGCTTTTACATGGGATCTTGGATTTGACTCAGGTCCTTCCACTTAGGAGCAGAGGTTAAACTCCTGAGCCATTTCCCCAGTCTGATTAGTAGCTATTCTAGACACCACTTTCTATTGAAGAGCTGTTTTAACAATTTAATATTGCAGACATTGATTTTAACTTTTTTTTGCTTTAGAAGCCTTCTGTTGCAGATCTCTTATTTATTTGTTTTGTGAAAGCCTGATCCTAATTCACACAGTCCTGGCAGGGTTGATATGAGTAAGGTTCTGGGGTGCCACACGATCCAAGGTCTTCACTTGACTTGTGCTAGACCAATTCCTGTGACTCAGGGATGAATCGGGGTCACTGGATATTAGGTGTTGTGGCTTGTGGCAGGAGGACTGTTATCTCCCAGCACAAAGGAAATGGTCAGGCCACACAAGCAGCTGCAGTCTGGAAGGAGTGGGGGAGGAGCCGATGGGCAGGCAGGAATCACAGTATAGACATGTTTTTTATTGTATGTGTACTTGTACAACAAGTTAAAAAAAAAAGTGACTTTTTTCTTAGATCAAAGAGATCCAAGTCAGTTGGAGAGAGGAGGAGCTGGATCAAGGGTAAGAAATGGAGGAAGCTTCCTAGGATATGCAGACATGCATATTTGCACACACATGCGTGCATGCACACACATTTATGCATGCACACACATGCACATACGTGTGCATGCACACACATCTATGCACACCCATTCATGTATGCACACACACATACCCACACATGCACATGCACACACATATACTTTTCCCCTGTGGGTAGGAAGAGAGGGCCACGGTGGGAAGTGGAATGTCTCATGTCCCCACATCAGTCAGCGTCAGAGCAGGTGAAAGTGGGAGCCACCAGATGGTAAGTCTTTGCTGCCCACATCAAAGTCTTACAAAGAAGCAGAATCCCATTCCCATATTTTATCGGCTGTGGTACTAAAGTTAGGATTTACAAAGGCAAATCTGGGTTAAAGAGAATGAGCACAGGGAGCCTTTCACTTGAAGAGAAAGATGATGGATGCTGGGAAGGGTGGGGCAGAAGAGGAAGGACCCCTCCAGAAGTGTTTCATCCCAGACTCAGGGACAAAATAGTGCCTGACACATGGCCAGAGCAGGACACTGACCCCTCCCACTGCCCATCCTCATAGATGGCTGGTGCCTGCTCTCTCTCTCTCTCTCTCTCTCTCTCACATACTCACACACGCATACATACACACATACGCATACATACACATACACACACATGCACCCAGAGACACACACAGAGTCACACACACAGACACAGACACGCACATATGCACACACAGAGACATGCAAGCATATACACATGCACATGTACACACATGCACACACAGATACACACTTACCTGTACACATGCACACGTGTACACATGTGCATACGCACACACACACTGACACGTTTCTCATCTTCTGAATTCATCACTTCTTTTGAGGCAGGATCTCTTTTTTTATATATATACATTTTTTATTATTTCTGCTCATACAAACTTAATAGATAGACCAGTTCCCTCCCTCCCTCCACCTCCCCCCGAATCCCCTGCTCCCCCTCCCTTCCCTCCCCATCCCCCAGTGCCTCCCCCCCAATTCCCAGAGAGTCCTTTATTGTGTATGCCTGACTCTCCTCTGGGTCCTCCTCTCCGATGACGTACAAGGACCCAGTGGCATTTCCCTGAACCCTTTCTCGTGTTCCCCTTAAGCATAGGAACACTACTGTGGCTGTCAATCCCTTGCCTCCAAGGATCTTGGTGCCTTTAGCAGATGCTAGACTTTGTGGGGTCAATAGTGTGTTGGACAATGCGCAGGGCATGCAAAGTCCAACTATGATTGCTTTGGCCCTAACTAGTGTGGAGAATCTTGCATATCATCGCTCCTCCCATCCTTGTACTCTTACAATCTTACCGTCCCCTCTTCTACAAATGTCCCTGAGCTTCAGGATGGGGAGAGATTAGGCTGGTCTAGTTCTAGGTGGTTGATATAGAGTCTCTGAAGTTCTGGATTGTGGTTTGTTGATTTTCTTTTGCAGTTTTGCTGCTCCTGCAATGCCCTTCACTCCATCCTACTGGGCACTGTATGTCACCCCCTGGCCAGAGACAAAAAGCTGTTAAACTGGAGTCTTATTATAAGAGCACATTCAAGGGTAGATGTAATAAAAGTAGGAAACCTCAGTGAGGGTGGGGTCAATCACCCATTTGCAAAATGATTGCTTTTTATCTGCCAGACTATATGCCCTCCCCTTCTGGTGAGATCATACCCCCTCAGTTGTAAATGATCAGGAACGAAAGTCTGTGAACTTAACCAGGTGTCTTATTACTTGCAGTCCTTGATGGTAGCCTATTTTCTCTGCTGTAACATGGTTCCCTTCTCTCCTTGTTTCTGGTGTGGCCCTCCAACCCCATCCCTCCTGTTCATAATCCTTGCAATTACTGTATTACATAGGTTTAGCCTAGGCTGGCCTTGAACTCACTACATAGCCAAGATTATCTTTGAACACCTGACCCTCTTCCTCCTGGTACTGAGGTGGCGAGTGTGAGCTGTCACACCTACTTTCGACCATCGTTCTTGGGTCCATTGGAGTGATTCTTGGATCTGTCCCGAAAGACACGTTTCAGGGTGCCTGAACCAGAGCCATCCCAGTCCCTGACACAGCAACTCTGAGCTAATCTGCCAAACCAGCCATGTCTTCTTAAAAGCTATTGGTTACTAATCATCTCAACTCCCGTGTATGGCGATGGATTCACTGTTGTTCTGGCAGCAGTTTTCAAAACAGGATCCTGATCCCCTCATTGAAACGAGTGCACATTGTTTCCCTTTCTAAGCAGAAACTCATTTTCCCAGGCGACACGCAGGATATGCATGTCCTGAGCATGCGGACATCTGGCACCCCGGAGCATGGCGTGATTCTCACAGGGGCGGAATTGCATGCTCTGAAGTCGGCCACTGAGCTCTGCACAGACAGGAGCCATCGTGCAGCCGGATCTGTCATGACTCTATTGCCCTTCTGGGGGAGGACTAACGGCTTGGGCACCTATAATCTGGGGGAGTTAGTTGGCAGTAACGTGCACATAAAGGGTTCCAAGCACCCACTTAGGATAGAAGACAGAGCGGGGTGAGGCTCTGCCAAGGAATGCAAGAGCGCCCACGTTTGGGTGCAAGTTTCTCTGCGGCTCTGACTTTCCACATAGCCAACTTCCCCAGGAAGCCACCTGCAGAGTGCTTGTGAGGCCTTGACTAGCCACGGACAGGAGGGGACATGACGTTGGGGCAGAGTACAGTGAAGTACCCAGCCCTACCACTTGCTCTCTGCGACATCCGGTGCTGGTTAATGGGGCCCACATGTCGTTCTCCTCCAGGGTCAGGACGCCTGGCTTCTATCCCAGAGCTGAGTCACGAATGGCAGTTTGAAATCCTCTGGGTGAAAGGCGCCTTTGTCTGCCCTGCCTCTCAATGCCGCTCTCCAGCATCCTCGCTGACCTCTGGCTGGCACTTCCCGGGGTCAGCGCTTGCTCCTGCCTTGGGGGAGGTCCAGTTTCATGTGGACTCCTTGCTTCCTTATTAGCTTATCGTGGGGCTAGGAGTTACAGTGATGCCACTCTGAGGGCAGTCTCTGAGGTGCGGGGAACAACCACGAGCAAGGTGAAAAGTGAGAGGCCGTCCTGCGGAGAAATTACAACTGCAGAAGCCTCCCAGAGACGCACAGAAGGCTCCTTATGAAAGCCACTACATGCATCAGGTGATACATGAGCACATTATTTTAACTAGTGTGTGTGCACTTATTGTGGCTTTTTAGCCACAATAGATACTAAGATCAGGCTCAATGAGTTTATCTATACACACCGGGAGAAAGTGACTTTACAAATTACTAGGGTTAAAATTTTTCACAATAAACTTCTTAGTAACCAAAAATTCTTTTATTATTTTTTCCTACCAGTTTTGATGTCTCCTTTTCCCCTCTCCCTCCCCTTCCTCTTTCCCCCTTCTCTTCCTTCCTTCTCCTCCTCTTTCTTCTCCTCCCTTCCCTCTTCTTCTTCTTTCTCCTCCCTTTCTTTTTCCTCCTCTCCTTCTTCTTTTCTTCCTTCTCTACATCCTCCTCCTTCTCTTTAATATCTTTTGGTTAGTATTTTGGAATTTGTTCAACAAATTGCTATTCTGTTATTACTACTTTGAGTCAGGGTTTCCTGTAGCCTAGGCTGGTGTTGAACTCTCTGTGTAGCCGAGGCTGACCCCGGGGCTCCTAATCCTTCTCCTTTCTCCTCCCCAGTGCTGGGATGACAGACCTGGGCCACCACACTCAGCTTCAAGGATGCTTTAATAAGTTTCATTAATAAAAATCATATCCCTGCAGCAAGCAAGGGACACAGTCAAGTAAAGCAGGCTCAGGATGAACCCACGCGAAAAGACCCCTGTCTGGGTAAGGGGATGACAGTGGATGTTAAAACTCACACAGCTGCAGTGTAACTATAGCTCGCAGCTTTTTACCTTCTGGTCTTGGCAACTATTAGAAGAACCTAGTAGTTGAATGTCACTAATAATCCTGTTTGTAAACAGTGGAGCCAATAGGTAAAACCAGACGTCATTAAAGAAAAAGCACGTGTGTGGACATATGAACTTGACTACGTACGTGGCTAAGTGTGTATGGAAGGAAGTCTGTGACTGAGAGACCAGCTAGGGAATGGGGTCCCCTCCTCCCATTACAGTCAAGTACAGGTGTCAAGTTGATGGTTGAGGGTTTGAGCTCTGGACCCATGTGTAGAGAATTAGTATTTGAGTTAAGCCCAGAGCGAACCTGTAGGAGATTGTGTAGTTGATGGGGAAGGCCCAGCCTATGATGGGTGGACTTGTCCCCAGTCAAGTGAATAAGATGGAGGGAACTGTTTGAGAAAGAGGCACCCTTGTGTACACTTGGCCAGACATGCTGGTCTGGCAAATAAGGATCGTCCCTCTCTCAGCTGTTACATAGAGATGGTGTGGACAGTTCCCTCAACTCTGGTGTTGGTGTGAGTTCTCTTGTCAAGCTGAATGAACTAAGAACTGTAATGGGACAATCGTAAGAGAATAAACCCTTTGTTCCCTTCAGTCGTTTGATGTCAGCAACCATGTAGATGAACTGCACCACTCCCCAGAATGGGAGCCTACCCAAAGAAAAGAAAACTCTCTTGATTTTGCCCCAGCAGCAGATCAGCAGACTAACAGGCTCTGTTTTGCCTGGAGGGGTCTGCATGCTGACAGATGCATGCATAGCGGCACACATCCTGCTGCCCAGAGCTGCCCTGGTTTACCTGTGGGAGCAGAGAGATTTCCTGCAAAGAATTTCACCCTAATTAAATGCCTTTTCTGAAATGGAGATCCCCCCCACCACACACTTGAGTATTCATGCCACACATGCACACACAGAGAAATTGCTGTAGATTCCAGGGGTTGCCACCTACATATTGCAATACATTGCATTAGCAGTAACAAGGGAGAAAATCTTGTTTTCCTGCTCATAATTGCTGCATGTCCATTTCTCAGCAGCCCTGGTTATTGCATAATACAAAAGGCATGAACTTCTTAAGATAAATACATTTCCAAAATTCATCCTCCGCACTGCGTCACCAACGGTGGAGTCCTGACCACAAATCATTTCACTCAACCGACTGCAAGTGTTGTTGTGGATTCCACAGAAATGGTTTGTCTCGCAAGATAAATGCTTACTAATGCATTGATCCCCCTAGGAATCTGAACACTGGCAGAGAAGTCCAAAGCCGTCCCACAAGCTGCCTGTCAGACATGGGGGAAAATTCCTTGTGGATTGGGTCAGTGGATTGGGTCAGTGAGGTCTACTGATTAGGCTCCACTGCATGACCAGGGAGCCTCAGAATCCTCTGGTCTCTGCCTCCCTAGGGAAGTGACAGGCATGCACCACCCCCTGGCTTCTTTTGGGTGGGTCCTAGGGATCAGATTCAGATCCTCCTGCTGTGCAGCAAGCACTTTGCTAGCAGAGCTAACCGTAGGCCTTCACAAGGATTATTTTTATTTTTCACTTATACTTGCAGTGGCAAATTTGAATTTAAATGCTATTCACAAGTGCAGGTGATTGTATGTCGATGATGTTGACGTCCTGAGTGGGGTCAGCAGCAGGAGGGACTCCCGCAGCTTGCAGAGGGGGGCTCCAGGATCAGCTGAAGCGGCTGCTCACACATCTTTGTGTGTGTGTATGTATGTGTATGCGTTTCATTAAAGTAAGTGTACATATGTATGAGCATGTATACAAGAGACCAATTGAGTGTGTATGCTTATAGGGGCCTAAGGGTGACTATGGAAATATCCTGCCTTGCTTTACTTACTTATTGCTTTGCTTTGGGGTTTCCAGGACTCTGCCTTCCAGGCCTGGAATTGCAGGCTGCTGCCATATCAACATTTTTTGCATGGGATTTGGGGATCCAACTTCAAGTCCTTTTGATTGTGTGAGGCAATGGCTTTAACCCCTGAGCCATCTCCCCAGTCCTCACATGTTTTGATTTTCTTCAGACTCTTAATTCCTCCTTTCTTCTTGTGAATTGTACCAAAACTTTGGAACTAAAGCTGTCTTTAAGTTGGTGAATTTGAAGGGAAAGTTTAATCCCCCCCCTTTTAAATTCCCAACTATAGACACCAGGGAGAAACGAATAAACACAATGAAAGATGTAGAGATGGATGAATCCATCATTGAAATGAAACACACACACACACACACACACACACACACACACACACACACACACCTTAAAGTTTTGTTCTTGATAAAAGCTAAAACTGTTGTCATTTCTTGAGACACAGAGAACATTAAAAGCAATGTTAAAGTGTTGAACCTTTTAAAAACCATAAGTGAATGCACTGAGCCACCCTGTGAGAATAAGTTCACAGATGCAGTCATGTATGACATTCTGAAAGAATTAAAAGAGAGAAAGAGAGAGAGATATCTGTAAGGAAGTCTGATTTCATTGTGTCTGTTATAAGAGGAGCAGCTAGCACAGCTATTTGTTACCCAAGAAGACTGGTGTGACCTACACAATTGGATTGTTTTCTCTCCAAGTGAAGTGTTTGCTAGTTTTCTTACTCTGGCTCCAACAAGGAACCTCAGCTCATTCAGGGTTAGTTGATGCATTAACCACTTTAAGCTTTTCCGGGCTCTGTAGATTTTTAACGCCTTAATATGAATTTTTTCCAGGTCACTTGTTGCTGAACCTTGGAAAGTTTTGGCAAGTTGACTTTGTGCTTGTCCAAAGTGGGGCTCAGCAGGATTCTCCAGGAGAAAGAGAGAAAAAGAGAGAGAGAGAGAGAATCAATGTACGGAATCTCATTGAGAACCCGGTTTCATTCATGTGTTTGAGTGGCCCTGACCTACCCCTGTAGATGATACCCACAAGTTAACTATGGGTCCTGAGGTTTATAATCTTAGCTGCTCATTCAAATTCACAGCCTGCTTCATCTTATGAGTAAAAACCCAAGCCCTGCTTCACCTGTATCTCAAAACCACCCACACCTCCATTTCCATTCACCTTTGAGTTTTTTTCTGGTTTTCATTTTTCCATTTTTAATGAGAGGTGAGATGATGCCCACAGGATTTCCTGAACCAAAGAAATAGAATTATCTGAGAAACTTGGTCAGAGAGAGTTTTGCTCTATTAGGTCTTAAAAAGGGACACAAAAAAGCACAACATGAGATTGGAATGAGCCTTGGTCCTCTAGTGACATTACATGGAGGAGAACAGACCCACTTTCACAACCTGAGAATTTATAGTTTAACACATATGTGAAGTCTGTTAAGGAAGCGTGTTGGAAGCCAAGCATGGTGGTCTAGGCCTGTAGTCCTGGCACTTGAAAGACAGAGGCAGGAGGATCACAAGGCCAAGGCCAGCCTGGGCTATGCCATGACATCAAATCCTGTCCCTAAAACAGTGGGGGTTGGTGGGGGTTGCAGTTCGCTTGCATGGTTGCTAATAAATCACCATCAAATGGCTTAAGGGAACGATGGGTTTATTGTCTCTTACGATTTTCTGGTCACAGTTCTTAGTCCAGCTTGACAGGAGAGCTCACGCCAACACCAAAGCCAAGGGAACTGGCCACACCATTTCCACATAACGGCTGAGAGAAGGACGATCCTTATTTGCCAGACCAGCATGTCTGGCCAAGTGTACACAAGGATGCCATCTTTCTCAGCCAGCTCTCTGTATTTTATCCCAGGACCTAGTTCTACCCACCATAGGCTGGGCCTTCCCTATGAGCTAGACAATCTGTTGCAGGTTTTCTCTGGACTTAACTCAACCACTAATTCTCTACAAATGTGCCCAGAGCTCAAACCCTCAACTGTCAAGTTGACACCTGTGCTTAACTATGACAGTGAGTATCAGTTGGAAAAATCATTGCAGAGGGCTGATTCCTCTGGCCAAGTCAGGGGTCCCCCCACTCTTGCCTTTGGATTTTCCTTTTGGATATTAGCTGTCCTCTGATCTTTGACGTGGAGACTCCCTGGTACATGTCACTTCTCAAGACCAGAGCCAGGTTAATGCATTGTGCAGCAAATCGCCACCAACATTTCCTTTTTCACTGGTTAAAAGCAAATCACAGGCCCTGTCTGCACTTGAGCAGAGTGGTTCAGCCCAAGACAGACATGTGTTCCAGGATACGGGGTCCTTGGGGGCCCCTTTATGGTTGCTCTCCCCAATGAGACCTTCTGGGTTCAAATCCCAGTCTTCTGACAGACCAGTTCCAGGGAGCTTAGGTGCGCTGTTGCTCTCAGGGGCTCAGGTTCCCCATCTGTAAGATGAAGTTTATTTATAGCTTGACCATGGGGTGGCTCAGCCCCATCAGCTCTGCAGTTCCATTTTTCTGTTCTTTTATGATTTTACCCAGCTTGCATATCTTACAATATGCTGTTCAGTGTTTTTCAAGTAGTCATTTGAGAAAGAGGGGGAGGGAGGGAGGAAGAAAGAGAGAGAGAGAGAGAGAGAGGAAAAGGGGAAGAGAGAGAGAAGAAAGAAAAGAGAGGAGAGAAGAGACAGAGAGAGGAGGAGGAAGAAGAGGAGGAGAAAGGAGGAGGAGGGAGGAGGAAGAGGAGAAGGAAGAAGAAGAGGAGGAGGAGTGAAGAGAAAGGAGGAGGAGGAAGAAGCAGCATGCATGACATGGAGCATGGGTGGAGGTCAGAGGACAACTTTCAGAAGTTCTCTCCATCTACTATGCTGGCTTTGAACCCAGGTATCCAGGTTTGCCGGCAGCCGCCTCATCCACTCAGCTCTCTCACCAACCCTCTTTCAGTATTTTTTTTAATTATTTATTCAATTGTGCGCATGTATGTGTGTGTGTGTGTGTGTGTGCATGTACGCGTGTATGTGTGTGTAGAACCACGGACGAATTCGGGAACCACCATGGACCGCCTCCTCATTTTACTCTGCCCCTGGATTCACAGGCTCCGCCCTACCAGGACCGGAAACGCAGGCCGCCCCCGCTTCCGCCTGGCGTCTATATGTGGGGTCTAGGATCCGAACTCAGGACCTTCCGCCTGCAAGGCAGAGGCTTAACCCCTGAGCCACCTCTCCAGCCCCCATCTCTTTCAGTATTTTTAATTCAGTCACCATCCACTTGAAACTGAAATTAATTTAGAGTTGCTCATAGCAACAAAATTTAAGAAATTGTTACCAAAATGTAATTGTAAACATATAGGCAGCCAGACATGAAACTTGTATACCTCTAAAATGCATCCTATGCATAATTGGTGAATGAATGACATATATTCACCCTTGAGAAAATATGGGGTGGGGGAGGGCAGGAAGATAATGTGACACACTATCATGGTACTGCCCACACAGGCTTGATAAATGTTACCTCCTCTCACGACTTAACTACAAGTCTGAGATCCAGAATACATTGTGTCCCGGGTGAGCAAATGGAACACAAGCTGTCCCTGTTCTGATAGTCCTAGCAGATATTCCCAGCCCCTGAGTCACAAGCCTTCATCCTGCCCTTTCTAGACCCAGCATGCGTCTTAGCATGGATCCCAGTGGCTATCACCCAATAATTGGTGCTAGAATATATTAATTACCCTTTTTATGGCTGCAACCAAAAATACCTGATGATAAGAACTTAAGGAGGGAAGGAAGGTTTATTTTGGCTCATGGTTGGAAGGTAAAGTCCATTATAACTGACTGGGAAGGAAGTGCCTGAGGCAGCTGATCATGTGACACCTGCAGTCAGGAAGGAGAGAGAGATGCATGATGGAGGGAAGAAGAGAGATGCATGCTGGGGGTAAGAAGAGAGATGCATGCTGGGGGGAAGAAGAGAGATGCATGCTGGGGGAAGAAGAGAGATCATGCTGGGGGAAGAGAGATGCAGGCTGGGGCTCAGCTCCCTTGCTATTTTTTCAATCTAGGTTGTGGGATGATGCAGCCCATACTCTGGGTGGGTTTGATCTTAGTGAAAACTTTCTAGGCTGGAGAGATAGCTCAGGGGTTAAGACTCTGTTTCAAAGGCATTAGGTTCTGAGTTCAGATCTCAGATCCCACATTAAAAAAAAAAAAAAAAACGACAGGCGGAAATAGCAATGCCTGTACTTAGGCCCTGGCGGGTAGAGCCTGGGAAATCCCAGCACAAAACAAGAAGGAGGTAGAAGCAATCCAGGATGATTCCCGAAATCACCCTTGGTCCTCCACTGGAGACCCCGCCTGGTATAAGGAGCCCTCAACAAATAACCGAAGAAGCAGAAGAATAAGTGAGTCAAAAAGGGAAAAGGGCTTATTGGAAGCAAAGGAAATATACCACTGCAGCATGTGTAATGAACATATGCAGTGAAGACTTTAAAAAACAAAATAATATTGCACTTACTAATCATGTTGTCAATAAATTCATGACCAAATGCTTATAGGGAAACAAGGTTTTTTATTTTCTCTTATAATTGTACAATTACAGTTCTTATTCCAGCTTGGCAGGAGAGCCCATACCAACAGTGGGAGCCAAGGGACTGGCCACATCATACCCACATGACTTCTGAGAGGGATGATCCTTAAGTGCCAGACCAGCATGTCTGACCAAGTCTACAGAAGATGCCAACTTCCTCAACCAGATCCCCCCCTCTTATTCACTGCCCAGGGACTAGTGCTGCTCACCAAGGACCAGACCCTCCCCATCAACTAGACAATCTCTTGCAGACTTGTCCAAGGCTCAACTCAACTTCCGGTTTTTCATATCTGTGCCCAAAGCCTTCAATTGCCAAGTTGACATAGGCATCTAAGTGTGGCAGATAATAGAAAGAAGCAAATGTAAATGAAAATAAAAATAGAGGCAAAGCATTCCTGTTTCAAGCGTGTAGAGGTGACTCTTGGCTTCATATTGATTTTGACACTCTACCCCTTCTACGATCTGGCCCCCCCTTCCTCCAATGTCTCCATTCTACTCCACCTGTGTAAAAGGTACCACATGGTTCTTTCCCTGCTGGCAAAATGAACAGTAAGAAAAGGTTTTGGCTGTACAGATCAAAGTCCTCTGGAAGTTTCCACGCTTGGGAACAGATGGTGTGGTGTGTAGTGCTTCAAAGAGTCCTTCAAACAGCATGCTGCGGACAAAGGTGTGGTTGTCAGAGCAATAAGAGAGTCTGCCATGTGGGTCGAGGTCCGCTTCAGATGATTAGAGAGAGGTCAGCACGCTAGCCTGATTCATAGGTGGAGTCCTGGCTCTTGGCCAGCCAGCCTATCCTAAGTACTTGCTGATAGACGCACTGATCTACTCTGAGCGCTGGACAGTGTGGGAGAATGGATCCAGGGCATGAGCCCAAGAGTACTGCTTATCAGCTTTCCTCCGAGCAAGATATTTAGCCTCTCTAAAATTATTAAAAAGAAGCAGGTCTCCAGCTTCTTGCCAAAGCTACCTGAGGAATTGCGGAGGCATGGTGAGGGTAGGAAGGTTCTAGAAGGCTAGGAGATGCTCAATAAATGCCAATTACCTTAACTGTGTATTTATGTATTGTATCATTTTCATGTGTATGGGGGGGCCTACCCATCTGTGTATGCATATTTTGTGTGTGTGGTTGCATGTGTGCGTGCTTGTACCATACATGTGAGTGTGTACATGGATGAATGTTAATTTAAGTACGTGAGTGCATGTATTCGTGTATGCATGCATGTGTGTGTGAAAGGGAGGTTGAAATTGATATTGGTAATGATTCTTGATTGCTCTTCCACTTTGGTGTTTTGAGGCTGAGTCTCTTTACAACTCACAACTCATGGATGAGGTTAGTTTGGCCATCCAAGAGATTCCCAGGCTCATCTTTCCAAGGTGAGGATGTCCTATCTGCCTGGCATTTTATGTGGTATCTGGGATTTGAACTCTGGTCCTTTCACTTGCTCAGCAAGTGTTCTAACCACTGAGCCATCCACCAAGCTCCGTTAATTAGATATTTATACATTATACTTTGTTGGGGAACTAGACAAAGGACTGAAAGACCAAATGGAAACTATAGTAGGTTTCTGGGATATGCTAAGTAAAGGGTACACCCGTGTTGAAGCTTGAGGACCATGCCCATCTGAGCAGGGAGCTGGTTCTGATGGAGTGGCCTTGTTTGGTGTTTGTTTTGAGGGTGACTCTGAATCCTGCTCCTTCTGCCCCCACCTTCTGAGCGTTGAGCTTGCAGGCAGGCGTCACCATGCCTGGCTTGCCAGTGGGCTTCGACCTTTCAGTTTGTCCTTCAACAACACCATCAAGCACTTTGTGGTCATCGGTGAGGACAGGATTTGGAACACAGAGCTCAAAGCATCCTGCCCAACCCCACAGAGAAGGGGCAGGGATTTAAGAAGATCTCTCCTTTCCTTGGCTCTCGGCCAAGGCCCAAGGCCACTACTCTAGGTTTACTTACATTTAATTCTACAGCATAGTGATACAACTTCAGAAAGGTCACAAGAGTGATACAAAGAATTTCCCTTTATTCAGATATACCCTTTATTCAGATTCTCTGAGGGTTAACATTTTGCTACGTTTTTCTTTTTCTTTCATGTGCATGCATGTGCATGCATGTGTGTGTGTGTGTGTACCTGTGATATGGGTCGGTGTACATGTGGGTACCTGTACAGAAGAGCACTTGGGTCTAAGTGCCTGTGGAGACCCAAGGGTACCACTGGAGATTATCCTGAATTGCTCTTGTACCTTTTTGTTTTCTTCTGGGGTTTTCCAGGCTCCATCTTCTTCCAGGGCCAGACTTGCGAGCTGTCTCCATATCTACTCAGCATTTTTATGTGGGATCTGGGGATCTGAACTCAGCTCCTTTTGCTTGTGAGGCAGAGGTTATAACCCCTAAGTCATCTCTCCAGCCCACATTTTACTACTTCTGCTCTCTCTCTCCACACACACCCATAATACACATGCACACACATGTACACACATGCACACACCTATACACATGCACACATACACGTATGCACACAATGCACACATACACACATATATATTTTCATGTATACGCATGCATGCACACATGCACACACGTATACACACTCGCATACACACACTGATTTATTAGCCTTGCATCTCAGGGTATCTGCAAGCAATAACTTCTAGTGGCCCTGAACACACTTAGGACCAAAACTCTGTTTCTAAAAGTCGTTCTTTACTGACACAATGTCAGACTGTGAAGAGAGGATCCCAGGCTGGGGAAGGTGAGGATCAGGAGAGCTGGCCCCAGAGTCTTGCTCCCAGGGGCATGGAGGGCAGTGTGGAAGGAACAGAAAGTGGCAGAGTGCCCTGAGATCAGAGTCCAGAGGTGGGAGAGGTGGTGAGGGCTGAGGCATCCGGTTGGTGGGGCCGCACCTTAGGGGCAGAGAAGACCAGCTTACAGAACTGGACCTTTATCGTAGAACTGTGGGGAGCCAAAGCAAGAGTGAGATAGGGTGATGAACGGGCTTTAAAAAGAGCCGGGCACATGACACAGGCCTGCGACCCCCGCACTTGGGAGACAGAGACAGGTCACAGGTTCAAGATCAGCTTTGGTGACATGGCAAGTTTAAGACTAATCTGGGCTACATGAGATGAGAGAGAGAGACAGAGACAGAACAGAGACAGAGAGAGAAGAACAGAAAGAGGAGAGAGGAGAGAAGAAAGAGGAGGAAGGAAAGGATGCAGGAAGGGAGAAGGAGAGAAACAAGAGAACAGAAAGAGGAGAGAGGAGGGAGGAGGAAGGGAAGGATGAAGTAAGGAGGAGGAGAAAAGAGAGAAAAAAGGAAAGAGAAGAAGGGAGGTAGGGAAGGATGAAGGAAGGGAAAGAGAGAAAAGAGAGAGGAAAGAAAAGAGGGGAGGGAAGGAAGAGAGAGAAAGAGAGAGAGAGAGAGAGAGAGAGAGAGAGAGAGAATGAGCTATATAAAGGTCAAATGGGGGACCAGGTGTTGATGGTGAGATTGGTGGGTGCTGGGAAGTTCTGTAGTGGTCCAGGGTAGTGACATCAGTGACCACTGTCTGTGATGCAAAGGGCGATTGCCAGGATTCGAATGTGAACTGCCTCCCATGGTTTCGTGGGTTAGAAGCCATGTCCCCAGAGCACAGTCCTGTTTTGAGAGACTATACTTTATAGTTGGGGTGTACCTGGAGGAGCTGGGTCACTGGGGGCGGGTCTTAGAGCTTGGAGCCTGTCTCAGCTCACTGGGGGACGGGCTTAGCGCTTAGAGCCTGTCTCGGCTTCCAGATAAATCCATCTGTCTCTGCTTTACATTGCGCAGAGAGGTAGCAAGCACCTCATGCTCCTCCGCCCCAGCGGCTACATCCATGTTCTGGCAGCCATGTCTTCCCCGTCACGATGGACTAAACCCCCGGAGGTTGAGCTGGAATAAATCCTTCCTCCCTCAGGTAACTTCTCAGGGATTTGGTCACAATAATGAAACAAACGACTAACACAGGGGTGGAAATACAAGTAATTGGATTTGAAAAAAGATATCTAAATTGGGAATTTATAAATCAGACAGTTTCAGAACAGGACCATGTTTGGAAGATCTTTGAAGATTTTTGAAGATCATTCCCCCACCACTGGGATTATCCTGAAGGAATAGACCCTAATAATCTGGAGGAACTGGTTCTAATATGAAGGCATATGGAGATGAGCTCCTTCTTGCAGATAAAAATGAAATCTGACAACATGTGTGATTTTTAAAAACTTTTTAATTTTTTTTGACAGCCCCGAGGATGGAATCCAATGCCTCACATCTCCGGCCCCTGGATTTGTAAACTTAAAAATAGTATCACCACAAAGAGAAAGCATGTGGCTGTTTTAGCAGCACATATAGATTCACTCAAATACAGATATAAATGTTTACATAGATCAGAAATATTTTAAGGCTGTGGCCTAGAAGAGAAACCCCTGTAAAACACATAGAAATGTACAGAAATATACAAAATACCTCTATAAAAAGTTCTGGCAAAATAGCATGAATAAGCCATATGTAAACATTTTTAATGTAAGCACTGCAGAAATTGACATGCTGTACACTTAGGGCGTTATGTTTTGCCAAGGGTTCAAACACTATAACAAGTGTTACCTAGTTAACATGGTTAGGTACATAGTTAATCCTAACATATGCATACTTAACTACTATCACTTTTCAAAGTTTAATTTTGAGTATTTTGCGCACGCACAAGTGTGTGTGTGTGTGTGTGTGTGTGTGTGTGTGTGTGTGTGCATGTGAAAGTCAGAGACAATCTTTAGAGTCATTTCTCTCCATCCAACTTTACATGATTCCAGGAATCAAGCTCTGGTCACCAGGCTTACGTGGCAAGTGCTTTTACTCATGGTACCATCTTGATGACCCGTGGCTTGGGATAGATAAGCAAATGGAGGCCTGGGAAATCATCTTAAAGCCATGCTAAATATTTTTGAGTTATGACTGGATTTTAGAGCATTGCCCTGCACTGCAAATCCTAAATTGGCTAGGCACAGGTGTCAACTTGACAGTTTGAGTTCTAGGCACATTTGTAGAGAATTAATAGTTGAGTTAAGCCCAGAGCAAGTCTGCAGGAGGTTGTCTAGTGGATGGGAAAGGCCCAGCCTAGTCCCTGGGTAGGTGAATAAAGACAGAGAGACCTGTGTGAGAAAGTAGGCATCCTTCTGTACACTTGGCCAGACATGCTGGTCTGGCAAGTAAGGATTGTCTCTTTCTTAGCTGTTATGTGGAGGTGGTATGGCCAGTTCCCTTGGCACTTGGCTCAAGCTGGACAAGGAATTGTAACCAGACTATGGTAAGAGAAAATAAACCCCTTGTTCCCTTAAGTCAGTTGGCTGTGTATTTATCAGCAACCATGCAGGTGAACTGTTCCCAGCAATGAATTTGGTGGCAGGTGTAGAAACATTTCACCACCTTTCCCAGACCACATAGTAAGGACTCGGCCACAGAACATGCAAGGGGCAACAGTGATTCTTGAGCACTTCCGTACAAGTGAGGAGGACTTTGCTGACGGGCGAGAGTGAACCATCATGGAGGTCTGGAGGGAGGCTGACGTCCCTTGCTCCATGTGCTTCCTCAGTGGAGGTGGTCTTAGTAAATGTCACCATGGCGATGGTACAGCCCAGTATAGACTGTTGGATGATGGTACAGTCCCATCTAAGGTATGATAACAGTGCAGCCCCATGTAGACGGTACAGCCTTACAGTAGCTATATGGAAGGCATGTATGGCATGCTCAACATGTCCTGACATGCTCTGGCTTCTGAGGTTTGCATCCAGGGACACAGAAGCCACAAGCGCCTTTCTTGCAGGAAGAGAAATATCACTCATCTTCATTGTGATAGGAAAGATCTGGAAAACAAAGTATGTTCTGATTACAGTTCACACAGAGCCATTTTGACAAATCATCAGCAAGAGCTAAAGGCTAAAACTAAAATCGTCATGGGCTCTGGCTAAAGGTATGGCTCACGGTGTAAAACATACTCCTTGCTGACAGTTGGGGTCTACGCACTCACGCTACAATTCCTACACTGTCTTCCCCATTTGAATGCTTAGAACTTGACGGATTTCTACTAATACCAGACACTTGGACAGGAATGGCAAAGTATTTTAAGGGGGGAGGGGGGCTTTGTGTAGAAACATCATCAGTACTGTGCTAAATAACCCATCTATGTCCTTGTTACTGTGGCTGGCCAAGAGCAGCTGACCTTAAGCTAATGCTGCTGGGAAGGCAGAATGATGGAGGCTGAATTCAAACACAGCCCCATGACTGACGAGCCACATGTTGGTGATGTCACTGCTCAGCATTAGATGATGTTGAAATTCCCCCAGGCTGATTCTTGGTCATTTTGACTGTTTTGAATTCAACTAGATTTACAGAATAATTTTCTTCCCTTCTTCATGGATAGGTGTGTATGAACTGTGTACACGTATAGACACGTTCGTGTGTGTGTGTGTGTGTGTGTGTGTGTGTGTGTGTGTGTGTGTGTGTATGTGCTTCTGTGTGCATGGACCAGGTTGATACCAAGAATCATTTTTGATCAGTCCTCCACTTTATTCTTTTGAGAAAAGGTTTCTGATCCAACTCAGATAGGGTGGGTCTGACTAGCCAGCATGCTCTGGGCAATCCCAGGCTCTCCTTCCAGAGCAGCTGCAGCGGGCTGGACAGCGATAGTGGGCTAGGCAGCTGTCGTAAGCAGATGGATGCAGCCTGCTCATTCCTTGTGGTTCCGAGGGGCTTTCCTTTCCCAAGGAGCCCGAAGCGGACGTGGTTCAGACTCTGTGGTCGCCAGACCAGCACTGTTCACTGGCTGGACCCTCACATGAAGCTGGTCAGATCGTGCTAGCTGCAGACAAACTAGCAGCTCCTGACTGCAATGCCTGATGCCTGGGCTATGCACGGGGGTACGTGGCGGCTAAATCTATGTTCTGCGATTTTTGGCCTTCGCTGTACACGTGAAGTGAGCAGAGGCTCAAGAAATTCTTGAGGACACTAGAGTGTCGGGAGTGGACAGGAGGTGAAAGCTGTGTCCAGCCGACCTCTGAGCTTGACTCACCTGCGCCCACCCATGACGGGCACCCAAGACACTCACCTTAGCACCCTAACGTGGGCAGAAGGCAATGGGGAGCTCCCGGCTGGGCACCAGGATGCCCAAGTGCAGCATCTCAACGGGCTCGCGGTCGGTGGCCACGATGTTGTACTTGCGGACAATCTGAAACACACACAGAACAGACGACATCAGCCCTCTCCTCTCCCGCCTGCTGGCACAGAGCACGGTTCAGACTCCCGGTGAGAACTTTACCCAGCAAAGAGCCAAGCGCAGCTGGAGCTCAGCCAGCCGGCGGCCGATGCACATTCTCTTCCCAAGGCCAAACGGAAGATGAGCAAACGGGTTGATTTTTTTCTCCTTCTGAAGCCAGCGCTCGGGTCTAAAGTGACTGGAATCTTCAAAATTGTCTTCACTGGAGCCCAACACCTGGGTGTTTAACATCAACACTGTCTAGAAAACAGAGACACGTGGACGTTTAAAAAATATATATTGTGTGTGTATGTGTGTGTGTGTGTGTGTGTGTGTGTGTGTGTGTGTGTGTGTGTATGTGTGTACATGCGGGTATAGATGTGTGTATCAAACAGCACTGTGTATACCTATGGAGGCCCAAGGGTAGTTTCAGGAATCATCCTGGATTGATCTACCTCCTTTTTGCTTCACTCTGGGTTTTCCCAGACTCTGCCTTCCAGAGCCAAAAGTACGGTCTGCACCATTTCCCTTTGGCATTTTTATGTGGGGATGCAGGATTTGAACTCAGATCCTTCTGCTTGCAAGGCAGACTCTTAACCCCCGAGCCATCTCTCTAACCCAGACACATGCACATTTAAAGTAACTGGGTAAATGGAAAAGCATGCATTTAGAAGAGCAATCATCTTACAAATATAAAAATAACCCTGAAAGCATCATCATGGGGACATTTATGAACTGAGAGTTTAAAAAACACACTGGGTAATAAATAGGGACAGAGCTTTCTATATTGCATTCTGCTCTCTTTCCCCATGTTACAGATGGGGATGTTGAGGCTCGCAGATGTAACTCACTCGGAGCACCCAGAGAGAGGCACCAGTGAATTCAAGCCTGGTACTGTGACCAATTTTACACCAAGGAACACACCAAATATACTGTATTCTTTACGGGTTTCCACAGTGAATGTTCTCCTGGTAAGAAGTTTCGGGGAAAACTGATAAATATTTAGAAGGTTTATCTTTCTGTGCAAATGGGTGATTGACCCCTTTCTCACCACGGTCTCCTACTTTTATTCCATCTACCTTTGAGTATACTCTTATAACAAGACTCTAATTTAACAGGTTTTTATCTTTGGCCAGGGGGTGACATCCAATACCCATCAGGATGGAGCCAAGGGCATTGCAGGAGCAGCAAAACCGAAAAAAAAAAATCAACAAACCATAATTCAGAACTTCAGAGACTCTATATCAACCACCTGGAACTGGGCCAGCCTAATCTCTCCCCATCCTGAAGCTCAGGGAAATTTGCGGAAGAGGGGGCGGTAAGATTGTAAGAGCACAAGGATGGGAAGAGTAATGATATGCAAGATACTCCACACAAGTTAGGGCCGAAGCAATCATAATAGGACTTTGCATGACCTGCACAATGACCAGCACATTATTGACCCCACAAAGTCTAGCATGGACTAAAGGCACTAGGATCCTTGAAGGCTAGGGACTGACAGTCACAGTAGCATTCCTAAGCTTAAGGGGAACACAGGAAAGGGTTCTGGGAAATGCCCCTGGGTCCTTGCACCTCATCAGAGAGGAGGACCCAGAGGAGAGTTTGGCATGCACAGTAAAGTATGCTTCGGGGATGGGGGGGCACTAGAGGATGGGGAGGAAGGGAGAGGGGGAACAGGGAGGTTGGGGGAGGTGGAGGCAGGGAGGGGACTGGTGTACCTGTTAAGTTTGTATGAGCGGAAATAATAATAATAATAATAATAATAATAAAGAAAAGGTTTATCTTTCTGGGTTTCATTCAGGTGTAAAATGTGCACTTTCTACTTACTCCCTTGGGTAAAGTATATTCGCCCAGAGTGGTCGCCTTGTCCAGAGTCCGGGTTGTAAAGGGGACACTTGGGGTAAGCCTGAAAAAAAAAATCAAATCAATTGCAAATGAGGCCGAGAGACAGGCTCTATCTGATGTATCAGTGGGCAAAGTGCTGCAAAGGCTCACAGGATGGGCACGACCGCACTGTTCCCAAGGAAGTTCTGCCTTCTCCATATTTATGTCTCTTGTTTCTTTATTTACATTGTGTGTGTGTGTGTGTGTGTGTGTGTGTGTGTGTGTGTGTGTGTGTGTGTCAGAGGGCACTGTATGTCCCTGCGAGGGACCAAGGTGACTTCCAGAATCATCCTGGATTGCTTCTACCTCCTTTTTTGCTTCACTCTGGGATTTTTCCAGGTTCCTCTCTTCAAAGCCAGAAGGGCAGGCTGCCACCATTTCTTCCTGCTGCTTTTATGTGGGACCTGGGATTTGAACTTAGGACCTTCTGCTTGTGAGACAGAGACTTAACACCTGAGCCATCTTTCTAGCCCTCTTTTTCTTATCTTATCATGCTAGTCTCTAGAGCAAGGCAGAACAGTGACTTGTTAACAGTGATTGTCTTGTTTTCTTCCAGACTTCAATGTGGATGTTTTCCACTCTGCTAGAAACATTCCCTTCAAATCCAAAGATGGAGCTTTGCCATCAAGGAAGGGCACATGGAGAATTTTAAAAGAACATTTTCTACTAAAGGCTTCAAAGATGTCTTTTGCACCTTCTTATTTCATGGTATGTTTTTCTTGTCACCTTTTCATCCCAAATCCTTCATTGGCCTGACAAAATCCATTTAAGAGATATTGTTAATGATTTAAAGGGGAAGACTGCAATTTCCCAAGAGTTTAGTGGGATTTGTCCAAATAATTACAAAATGAATCATGTATATCCCAAGACTTTCTTTAAATCTCCAGTTTAATAGATATTTATAATTAACCAAGGGGAATCAAAAGGCACTCTTGCTTTGTTTTTAAGAGTACCATTTTCTAATTGCATAATTGACTGCAGAGAGAGAGAGATTTGCAATACACTCAGAGGTGTGTCCATACCTCATTGATTCTTTCAAGCAGGCCTTTAAATATGGCATATTCTTCAGATCTTCTGCCCTTGGTATCTGGTGCTCGGATAATACATTTTGAATTTCCTCCAGAAGTTTCTGTTGCACTTGGGGATTTCGGGATAGATTGTAGAGAATCCACAGTAAACTGTTTGCCGTCTGAAAGGCAAATGGATACAAGTGTAAGCGTCTGTCAATATCCAGCTCAATCCTGTTCACAGAGCAGAGGATACTGCCACTCTCTAAGCAAGAATATTCGTGGTGTTTGCTTCCCGTATCTTGATTTTCTCTGCCTTCAGCAAACCTCATTTATAGAAAGTCAGATTTATTTTCTGAAGCATCAGTGTATCCTGTGAACTGAAGCAATCAAAACAGAATCCATTGAGTTTTTAAATGTCCAGCTAAACATGGACATTTAAACCACGCGTGACATAAGTTGTTCCAACATAAATACATGTGCATACAACCGGCAAAAGGAGAATCAAGTGCTAATTTCTAGGTAGTGATAATATTTTACTGCTATGCAGGATGCTGCCACTAGGGGGAAGCAGAAAAAGGATTCTAAGATAATTTCTCTTTTCAGGGGCCTAAATGAGAAGCTACAATGACTTCAAAATAAAATAAAAAAAGACCAACTAGAAATTGTTTAATGGGAGAAAACATTTTTGGTGTAAAACTGAGTCAAGAGAAATGGACAAAGATCTCCGGAGTACTGCTAATAAAATTTATTATTATTATTATTATTATTATTATTATCATCATCATCATCATCATTATTATTGCAGCACAAATACTCAAAGTAATTGTATCTGTGGAGTTTGAAAACTCTTTTGGACACATCTCAAAAGTAACCACCAACAAGAAAAAGCTTTGTGATGGTTCTTGCCACATGCGAGTCTTCTTTGCGGCAGCAAGCCAACATCAAGGCTGCAATTCTAGTGTGGAGTTGGGTACGCCCCAGCCAGCTGCCCTTTCTGATCATTCCACAGCGCCACCTTTATGTCCCTTCCAAAGGCAGCGCAGACAAAGCAAACGCTGGCAGAAGCCACCATCATAGTGTTTAGCTGCATGCTGTTCAGCACGCGCAAGGGGGAATGAGCAACTGCCGAAAGCGAGCAGGAGGACTTATCCCTGTCAGGGTGCCCAGAGGGATGAGAAAATGCTGACCAGAGCACCGCAGCCTCTGGGCAGGTGGCGGCTGTTGTTTCTCAGCTGGCTGAAGCCGATGGCTCCTGAATCACAGTTGTCACAACCACCCTCGGCAGACGGGAGGGGCCGCTGCCCTGGGACGAGAGCCATTAACACAGACAAGCCAAGTGTCTCCGTCTGGGCCAGAGACAAGCGCTGGGTGTTATTTTTGGAAAAAAGATGCCTTTCAGGTGGACTTCCTCAAGTCTCGAGGCAGGTGGGTGGCCTCAGCTGCTCAGAAATGATGGATGGCATTATCCAAGGAGCTGGGGGCGGGGGGAGAGCACAGAACAGGAAGAATATGTGGCTGCCAAATCAGAGATGCTAGGATTTCTATTGGATTCTCCAGATGGGACCTTCAGAATAACCTGGACTGACAAGGAGAAGGATGGAGCGTGTAACCCTATCGGTAGGTGCCTCCTCTCCCCCCAGGGACCACCTGGTGCTGCCCAAAGCCCGGTAACTATGGCTTTGAGCAAAATTGTGGTAGACAGGCTGGGCCTATTGGGAAAGCTGCGCTGCTTGGGGGGTGGGGGTGGGGTGGGCTGGGAACTTTGAGGACACAGTGTCCTTGTTCCTCCCTAAGGGAAGGGACTTGGCTTCTTAACTGACCTCTTGCTTCTGCTTTCTCTTCCCTGAGTTTGCTCTCCACCCAACAGTAGGAGTCCATTTGTCAAGACATAAAAGGACCAGGTGATGCTCAAGAGGAAGGAAATGCTTTCCAGACCCAACTCTCCTGGCCCCTGACTTCGGTCTCCACTTTGACCACATGGTTAGGTCTCATGCGACACCTCTCTTTCTGTCTTCCAGACATTGCGCGTGCGTCTGCTGCCTAGATCGCTCTCCCACCAGGCATCCTGGCCCCCTTTCATCAGACTAGAATTACTTCCTGCTTTACCTGCTTGGCGAGGGCGCCACCCTTCCTCTATCTTCATCCTTTTGTTACACCCCTTGATGGCTTCCTTCCTGGTGTGTCCCCCTGTCAGAACTAACACCGCATGTGGGTGGGTACATGTCTGCCATCTTTCCTTCCCACCAGCACCTATGTCTCAGGAGGCCCTTTGTTCACAGTGATCTCTTAGGAATGGGGGGCCGGGGATGGACTGCATAGACCTCCACTTCTTTCATGGGTTCATTGAGCATTTATTGACCTCTTACTGTATGCCGGTGTTCTTTCAGGTCCTCAGAATGAGACAGAGAATGAAAGTGAGGTACAGCCCTTAGAGAACTCGAGTGAAAATTGAAAAAAGGTAAGAGAATAATAGACGAAGTTTTACGCTTGGTCACTCTAGGGAAAGAATTAGGATTCGACAGGAAAGCGAGCCCAGGTGGGTTCCCCTGGAACAGGAGGGGGAAAGAAAAGATGTGGGTCCTTGATCCAGAAGGCTGGGGGATGGGGGGGCAAGTTCCTTAGCAGCTGAGGTGTGTTGTGGCATCAGCCAACATCGACACTGGCATTCACCACTGCAGCACGCGGAGTCTCCTGCCCTATGTTTAAGCACAGAGCCCGACAGCTGTGGGACATATTGCTTTGTGAGGCTAATTCTATCGAGTTAACCTTGGTGGAAAAAGTGAGTTCAGCAAATGCTTAATAATCACTCTGAAAGGATGGAGGAGACAGCTCAGCAGTTGAAACCTTTGCCTTGCAAGCAAAAGGACCTGAGTTCAGACCCCTAAGTTGTACTTAAAATTACTAGGCAGAAATGGCAGCAACCTGCAATTCTAGCCCTGGAAGACAGAGCTGGGAAACCCCAGTGTAAAGCACACGCGCACAGACACACAAAATTCATTGTGGAAAAAAAAGTCACCTAGCTGACCATTATTCGGCAAAATGAACCTCCAGCCCACCCTTACCGTCTCCACCGCACCCAGCTGCAATTCCGTGACAGCAGCGTACAGTTCCTTCTTAGAAAGCTGATTGCGATGATAAATGTCACAGAGGAAATCTGTGCCAGGCTGCTGAGAATATTTCTCTAACCGGCAGTCGATACAAGACTTGACTATTAGATGAGAAAGAAAAAAGAAAGAGAGTTAGGGGGAGCTGGTTGGAAATTAGGATGAGGATAATAACCCCAAGAAAAACGTCATCCCATCAGGTCTTTTCAGAGATTTGACGACAATTTGCTAAATAAGCTGATCTTGACTCCAGGTTGGCAGGGATCGGACGGAGCCGCTCAAAAGGACGAGGTGGTTCTTTGTCTCTTCAATCATTCTTTGATTTTTTCATAAATGAATATAGTGTTTATGATAGTCTCATGCCTTAATCCCAACCTCATCTTCCTGCCCATTTTTACTGCAAGCCTTCTTCCCTGCCAGTCTCCCTCCTATTCTCTCTCTCCCCCTCCTATTCCCCCTCTCCCCCTCCCCCTTTCCCTCCTTTTCCCTCTCCTCCTCCCCCTCTCCCTCTCCCCTGGTGTGAGTAGTCCACTGGGTTTCATTTGGTTTGCCTTTGATGTGTCTGAGCACTTGCTACAGCATGAATGGTTATAGCTTTGAAGAAAGCATTTCCCCCCTCTGCCCCCCACCTACCCCTCCCTCGGGGATGAACTTCATCAGTCTCCCCAGGAGATGCCCGACCACTTGAGTTCTCTACTCAGGCATCTTCTTAAGGCACACATTGTGAATCAGGGGTTGCATTTCTTCATGTGTACCACGTGCAAGTGTATGTGTGTGCGTGTGTGCACGTGGGGATGGGATGCCTGCGTGTGCGTTCACATGGACGCTGGAGGTTGATGCCGTGTGTCTTCCTCAGTCATTTTCCACTTTGTCTTCCTGAGACAGTGTCTGAGTCTGACGCTCCCTGAGTCAGCTCGGCTGCCTAGCCAGAGAGTTTCAGGGATCTGTCGGTCTCTGCCTCCCTAGCTCCCGGATTACAAGCATGTGTGCCGCCATGCTTGGTTTGGGTGTGTGTATATGTGCGTAGGTGGGTTCTGAGGGATCAAACTCAAGTCCCCGCGATTGCACGACAAGCTCTTTATCCACTGAACCATCTCCCAGCTCCTGAAGTTTTTGCATTTCTAACTGGCTCCCTGGCATGTTCTGAATCTTGAAAAGTGAGTGTCTCACTGCCTCCCGACTTTTCCTGTCTACACTTGTGGGATGGCAAAGTCCCAGCCACGGGGGGGGGGAAGTGCACTCCATGCGTCAGGAAGGACACCCCAGACCTTTCCCAGCTGCAAAGCCAAGCCCCCTCCTCGTGTCGGCCAGCGTGAGGGGTGGACCTCTTTACCGGATCTGAAGATGGTGTCCCAGGCCAGAGTGTGCGCCTGCCACACCCTGGTGTTGAGGCTCTTGTGTAGCTCCACGGGCGTTACCATCATCCTTCCAAACGTGCTCATCATCTGTGGGGAACATGGGGCGCCTTGCTCAGATTCCTCTCATCTGCAAGCCTGCAGGGAGCAGCCTGCCCTGCCCTCCTGCACTCCCTCGAGGGATGCTATGCAAAGGACCACCTGGGGATGCCCTCCTGCTGTGTGTTTAATAAAGTATTATGACCTTCTGGCCTGTGTGCGTGTGCGTGTGCGTGTGTTACTGAGAACTGAACCTGAACTCGGGTTCTTGCACGTGCGAAGAAAAGGCTCTAATATCTGCCTATACTAGAGTTCTTTTATTTGATATTCTTATTTCAAGACAGGGTCTCCTTGAATTGTCTAGTTTGTCCTGGAACTTGTTACGTAGCCCAGGCTAGCTGGGATCCTCCTGCCTCACGCTCCCGAGTAGCCGGGATTACAGGCCTGCACCATCAGGTCCCGCCACATTCCTTTCGATTTCCAATGCTCTCCCCAGCTTAGTGACTCCCATCCTTATTGCACAGCACCTGCCAAATCTGCGCATCACATGAACCTCTGGGATTTAAGAGCTGAAACATTTCAGACACTATAAATATATAATCCACTGGGCCATCAAGACGGTTCATCGGTTAAGGGCACTTGCTGAGCCCGCAAAGCCCCAGGACTCAGTCAGGACTGCCATGGAGGTGGAAGGAGGAGATGGGGAGCAAGGGGTGGTAAAGAGAAGGGGAGTTATCTCAAAGCGAACAAACAAATAAGCAAATAAGAAAAGAAACACTAGGGAAGCAAGAACCAGCTTCTGAGAAGTTGTTCTGACTCCTACACGTGCATTGTAGCACGTGTACCCTTGCTCATTCTCTCTCGCTCTCAAATAAACAAACAAACAAACAAACAAACAAACAAATAAATAAATCAAATGAATCTTAAAAATATTACCAACTGACCATTACCTGGCATACCTAAGATATATATAAAACAAAATTTTAATTTACTTAAATAACCTTGCTTTGGACTGGAGAGAGAGCTTGGGGTCAAAGCCTTTGCATCTTAAGCTAAAGGACCTGAGTTCGGATCCCCGGGTCCCATGTAAAATGCCAAAACGAAAGTGACAGTGGCCCATAATTCTGGTCCCGGAATGGCAAAGCCGGGAAATTCCAGAGCAAATCAATGAGGTAGAACAATCCTACCATCGTTCTGTGGGGGTGCTTACCGTTTTGATGGCGGCGATGAAGGTCAGCGCTTCCTGCCCCGTGTTCCTCTGAAGGAGCCCGAATCTCTTCTCGTACAACACGAGGCAGATGCCTGTCATTGGGAATAATGGCTGCGGTCACACCGCTGTGGCCGGCTGGAGTCTGTGATTAGCTGTGATTAGCTGGCTGCTACAGGCTGCTCTGGGGCTCAGAAAGCTGGGGTGTCTTCTGAGACGAAGCAGGGACATGAGAAGGCAGCAGGACCATCATCCCTTTCTGGAAAGACTCTCCAGCGGGCAATGACTGACCCATGCACACTTGACCCTCTAGGTCAGAGGATGTCTGGTTGGTTGTAGAAAAATGGGGATGAAGGGTGGTTGGGTCAGTGCTCCTCTGCTTTTATAGGCTGGGTGGTACCCTAACGAGTCAGTTACTGGCTTCTGTTGCCAAAGCCAGCGAACAGAAAACTTCCTCTAGAAGAAGGGTTGGGAGAGAAAGTCACAGACTAAGCCTGCCAGGTGCGAGGCGCACTTGATGCTTCTTCGCTTTGCTTTGCATTTAATGATGCACGTTAGGGACGGACGCTTTTTAAAATGAAATTCTCAAGTCCTCCTTTGGAGACTTTTTAGTATAATATTTGTGTCCCTCAAACTCAGATGCAGACATAGTTAATGTTTTGCTGGAACGATGTTCTCTGTAAGTGTGTATGTGTGATGAACCATTTTGAAGTAACATTTGAGTCTGAGGATACTTCATGGGCTACCCCAGCCTCAAATCCTGAAGGTCTTCTCTAGATTATAAGGCTATCTGGGAACAGGCTGCTATCCTGGACACCCCAACTTCCTCCTACTTGACATGATCCTCTACCTTCTTTCTACCTGGGCCACTCCTCTCCGTCTTCATCTTTCTTCACTCTCACTTGATGAACCCAACTTGTCTCAGCCCTCGGCTGACAGATATCACCACTTCCAAGTCCTTGGGCCATGTCTGCTTTGGGTGTCACACTGGGCCCAAACTCCCTGGAAAGGGTTCACTCACTCTACCTCCTGCCATGGATTAGGGACTCCATGGGCATCCTGTGGGACAGCCAGTTCTTCTGGGCAGACCCTGCATTCCCAGAGTCATGCTTAAGGGACGAGAGGCTACCTCTCTTCAGACCCGCCCATGGCTCCCGGACTGAATCTGACTCACAGGGCAAGTTCTTGCTGGGATCTACTAGCTCGGTGGGGTCTGGCTGGGATCTACTGGCTCAGTGGGGTCTGGCTGGGATCTACTGGCTCAGTGGGGTCTGGCATCTGCCACTTCATGGACTTGCCTTCTTTTTCCTGACCAGCAGGACCCGTTCACACCAGCATCCTTGAAACTCAGACACAGTTCGTGACCCTGTGTGAGCATCTTTGTGGCTCCTGACTAGGCGTCTGGCACCCTCACGGGCCCGTACTCCCCCCTTCCTCATTCTTTTCCTTCTCTACCATGAGAAAGTCTCTTCTGCTCTTCCTCAACCCCCTTGTTCCATTGCTTTACTAGTTGGCAAAGAATGTAAGGGAACGTCTGCTGGTGAAGTATGCATCTGAATGTCTCCTTGCTACTTGTTGCACTAGAATCCTGGCTATATGAGGGCAAAGCTGTTACCTGCTTGGTTCCTTGCTGCATCTTGATACCACAGTGCCCCACACAGAGCATTTGCTTATCAATGTTTGTTGAATGACTTCCTAAACAACCTATTGCCTAAATCCCAATGAAAAAGCCTAAGAGACGCATCATAAAAGGGCTCTGGCAACATAGATCTGTCAACACAGCTAGACTATTGCAAACTAAGCGAGCCAGAGGGTACGGCAGCTTACTCTCAAATGACCACTTGTTCAGCTCGCTGTAGAGGTCTGCAATGCGGCCGTGTCCATCACACAGCTCATCTATTCTTCCCATGAAGTCGGCCAAGACCTTGAAGGAGAAAAACGCGAGAAGGCATGTTCAAATACTAAGCGAGGAAAAGAGAACTCCCAAGCTCTGTGTGTTCACGGAAGGGTTTCCACACTGCAGGTCTACTGGTCTGATGCTTCTGCTGGCAATTAGCATGGAGGACACCAAACATCTCTGTCACAGCCCGTCTGTCCTGAGTAATTTCCAAAGCTCTTCCTGTTTAAGATTTGGCTTGTGATAGAAAAGTGATTCTGACAATCTCTGTCTCTGTTTCTCTCTCTCTCTCTTCTCTCTCTTTTTCTTCCCTTTTCCTTTCCCCTCCTTCTCTCCTCTCCTCTTTCCTTTTTCTCTCCTGTCTCTTCTCTCTCCATTGCATGTGCTATGTATGTGTGCATGCGGTGTATGTAGAGAGGCCGAGGCTGGCGTTGGCTATTCCTTGATTACTGTCTCTCTGTCCATCTTATTTTTTGAGACTAAACCCCTCTCTGAACATGGAGCTCACCAATTTGACTAGGTTGGCTCCAGGGACCTACCTGTCTCTAACTTTCAGGATCTGAACTCAGATCCTTATGCTTGCCCAGCAAGCACTATATTGACTGAGCTTTCTCCCCAGGTCTGATTTTTCTAAGCAGAATTCATGGGTAAATCACAGAGGAATCAGATGAACTGACACAATAGCTAGAGGACTATGGTATAGGAAGACCCCAAGGTGTGCGCACCTCTCTCTCACATCTGGACAAGAATGCCTCTCGTCACTGATTGCTTGGGTGAAGAATGCTAACTTGCAGCTTGGAACCAGGTTCCTCCTAGATAGCTGTCTCTGAGATAGATATTCAGAGAGCCGCATGAGGTCTCGAGATGCCACCCTGAAAAACCACAGCTTATAGACACTAAAGTCCCATGCTTGCCAAGAGCCCATCACATGCAAAGTGTATACTAGCTGAGCCTCAAAACAGTCTCACAAGGTGGCAGACACATTCAACCGGTTTATCATGTTGCAGCTGAGAAATGGGCATAGAGGCGCCAAGTCACTTGCCCACAAAGTGGACGGCGTGACATGCTGGAACTTGGCACAGGGAATGTGTGACTGTGAAGTCCGCAGGTGTGAGTTAAGGCTGGATGTTGGCATCTGACCTCCTCTGTGGTACACCCACTGACATAGATCGATCGTCCAGCATGTGCTCAGGCACATGCTAGCAAAGACAACCCAAGTGAACCCAGTGAGCCATACACGCAAAAAGACGTGGAAGTAGGAGGCAAACTGGTGAAGAAGGAGGTTCACGGTGGGAACAGGAGGGAGGTCGGATTGGGTGATAAAGATTGAAAGTAACAGCTACATTATATTCATGTGGGAAACTCCAAAAGAATAAGACTAAATTAAACTTTTAAAAATCCACAGGTGTAACCAGTGGACAGATTCAGTGTGTTCATACATTGTTTTAAAAAAGTACTTTGAGGAAGACTGGAAGATGTCTCAGTGGGTAAAGGTGCCCGTGGGCAACCGTGATGACCTGAGTTCTATCCCCAGAGCCCGTATGATGGAAAGCGAGAACTGACTTCCCATAGCTGCCCTCTGCCCTCTGACCGCCACATGTGCGCTGTGACATGCATGTGCCTGTTCTCTTTTCTTCGCCTCTCTCAAATAGATATATAAATAAATAACAAGATGGCTGAGCAGGCAAAATGCTTGCTTCCAAGCCGGAGGGCCTGAGTTAGCACCCCAAGACCTGTGTAAAGGCAGAAGGAGAGGCCAGTCTCCACAGATGTTTTCCTACGATGCACATGTGCTTACCATACAATGTTAATAAATAAAATAATTTTTAAAATAGTACTTAGAATCTGTTACCATTAAAAATCCAAGAGACTTAACATGAATATATGTATCCCCACTACTTGTAGCACCATCAATTACGGTTTTATTGTATTCCAAGGTGGTACTGAGTATGTAGTTCCATTTGGCAGCAGCTTGCTGAATCTGGGGCACCCCACCCCCCAGGAAAGGCTTGAGTACGCTGCTGGCTAGGTTCCTTGCTGGGTCTGCCTTACTATTTTCCAGTAATTAGCTGGCTTCTGGAAGCTTCTAAATGAGCTCTTCCTCATCTGTACCATCCCACCTGTCTCCAAGCCTAACATAAAATAAGCGTCCAAAGTGACCAGAGGTTGAAAGGGGGCCATTCTATACTTATACCCCCCTGCCCACAGCCATTGTGCAAAGTGCAAACCATTGCTAAGGCCGTACGGCCTGTCCAGAGTCACTGCAGACAAAGCCTATTCATTTTAGAATACAGACTGACCGCTGATTCTCTGAGCATGTGCCCTTCATTCCCCACCCTGTTTGCCTTGGAGATTACTGTTCATTCAGCAAAATTCAGCTCTGGGGTCGCTGCCAAGACAAAATATTATCCTCCTGTGCCAAGATGGAGGGGCAGGAGCTATATAGAATGCAGAAGGACCTTAGGCCAGAGCTGGCGCTTAGTGGCAGCCCGGCACGGGTGGAGGGATGGGGTGGGGACATGGGTAGGGATTGGGGGATAGAGACTAAGGCACGAATAGCCAGATCTGAGCTTGGAATGGTTTCTCTTTGCAGTCTTACTGAAGAAGGGTAGGAGGAGAGAGGAAGGAGGTTTGGAGGAGGAGGATAGAGAGGAGGATGCAGCACCCTCCCTCCGCCCCCTTCTCAATGGTCTGTTTTTTCTCCTATGTACTTGGTAGCTCTGACTCACAACCCTAAGCCCAACCCTCTGTCAAGAACCCCAGGAAAGCGGGCCCTGTGCACCGACCTCGTTGATTTTGGCATCCAACTTCACAATCTCTGTCGGCTTCATCAGTTTCTTTTGAAAAGCGCTGCGGACCCTCTGCCAATCTTCTCCTTCCCTGCAGAAAAGGGCGACATTCAGAACCAGTGGGATGAGGGGGCGGAGTTGGGGGGGAACACGCCTTCAGGAGCCACCTCCTGAGTGGAGGAGGAACTTTGACAGTCGCGGGGAGTGTTAACGTTAAAATACTTCCAGTTTAACTAAAACATGTAAGCCAAAAGTTTCCTCTCGGGCCTGGGAGGTGAAGCCCAGGCAAAGAGGGCTCGGGATTTTTGATGTGCTTTTGGGGGGGGGGAGGCCAAGAGCGGCACGCGAGCACCCCCTCGCGGCACTGCCTTCCCGCGGGGATTGGGTGCGGGGACCCCTTCTCATCCAGAGCTCAGAACTGCACCTGATTTGAGTAGAGATTTTAACATCCTTCCCGCCCCATAAACAGGTCTAGCCCCTGGGACGTCTAACTCCCTCTCTTCCCGCTTCCTGGGCCCTTCGGGACGAGCCTCCCGCCTCGGTCCGGCGGACCCTGCAGACTCACAGGATCAGCAGTCCATAGCCCTCGTTGCGGTGGTCGCGGTAGGCCTTCCACGGTTTGATCTCCAGCCGCTGGGGATGGGCGCTCTCCGTGCGGTACAGCGCTTCCAGCAGGCTGGGCGAGCCCAGGTGCACCGCGTCGAAGGAGCCCAGCTTCATGCGGAAAATCTGGCCGTATTTCTTGTGGTACTCCGCCTGCAGTGGGGCGGGCCCGGCGCGGGGTCAGCGCGCATCCTCGCGCGCTCAGCTTCGTCGCCCCATTTGCAGGGTGCAGAGTCACCCGTGCGCCAAGGGCATGCACTTCGGAGATGGGTTGAAGCGCCCAGGGAAGGATAGCGCAGGGAGACCCGAGGGGATAGGGATGTGACAAGCTACTCACCAGAGTGGCGTGCTGTTTCTTCAGTCCCCCTTTCCAAAGAATCTCCAGCAGGCTGCCCAGCAGCGGCCAGTTGGTGGGGCCCGGCAGGGCGGACGCGTCCTGGGTCTCGCCACTTGCCACCAGCGGGCAGAGAGGCACCTCCCGTGGCCGAGGGAACGCGCATGCGGTGGATGTCACCGGCCTGGGGGGCTGTCCCAGCTCGCGAAGTCGCAGCAGGAGGGCGACCAGGGAGCGTCTCTGGCCAATAGGGCAGCTCATGACTACTGGGGACACCTGATGGGGTGGGAGGAGTAGGGACTGAGAAGGGCCAGGGCGTTAGGGGGTGCTGATGGGATGGGGGACTTGGGGGTTCCAGAAAAGAGGCCAACAGGTGTGATGGAAAAGGAGGACGCCAATAGGGGTTTTCTTCTCTAAGGATGCTTTGACAAGCCTTAAGGTGCTGCAGCTCCGGCTACAGGTATCTCTCAGGATAGGTCACAGAGGCCAAAGGGGCGCTGCCAGGAGTTGGTAGATCTGGGATGAGCAAAGAAAGATGCTCTGGGTGGGTCTGGGTCTGCAACCTTGACTTCTAGGATCTGAAGCCACAGGGTGTCACGGAGGGTAGAAGCGATGCTTCTGGCTCTGATGTCCCCTGGTGCCTGTGTGCGCCTCTCCAGGCGTCAGGCCCGGGACCTCGTACTTATGGAGACAGGGCACGCCCTCGGTGGCCAATGAGCAGGCTGAATAAGGCGGAGGGGGCCCAGCTGGCAAGGTCGGGAGGGACGTGCGGGGCGGGGGCAGGTGGAAAGGGGATGGAGTCACCGAGGTGAGCGAGGGCGCCTGGGTCTCGGGTGACTGATGCGCACCGCGGGCTCCACCCCGGAGATAACCCAGAGAAGGCGTGAGGAGCCCCGGGTTCAGCGGGTGCATACTGAACGGGCCTCCCCGTCCTTGCCTGCAGGCTGCAGCGGGTCTCTCTGCAGCCGGGTGCTTGCACAATCGTCTTGCATGCAGGGCGAGGTCCCCGGGGGCGGCCCGGAAGGCTGCCGGCGCCTGCCAAGCCCGTGCACCTTCTGCCCTCCTGGGAGACAGGTTTTCCCAGTCAGCCTGGGCTAGATTTCCTTTGGAGGAAAGTGGCTTTTCTGGGTCTGTGAAGGAGGGAACGACTTAAGATTCACTAGGGTGCATTAAAAGAAGAGATTTTTTTTTACCTTGGGGTCTTAAGATGGACAGGAATGGTTAATCGAGTTTGTACCAGTGCATGTAAAGCAACTCCAGAGACTGTGGGTGCAATCAGATCTCAATACAGAATCGTGCTTACTATTGTAAGTTCTTCTGGAAGCTATGAACGGCCCTGGAGGGCGTGGCTTGTAAAGACAGTTAAATTCCTTGGGGCTTCCTTCCCCATGTCCCTTATTTCTCCTTCTTGTACACAGACCATCCTGTGCAGAGCAGAGACACTGAACAACTTCAAAACAGTCCCCCTACCTTCTCCACTCCACCCCTAGGAAGTCCACCCCAGGCAGGCAGGAATGCACAAGTGAACTCACTTGTTTGTGTGGCTGGCAAGAATAGAACTTGCTTTCCTAATTCTGGAAAGGAAGCTAAAAGGTCTTTGTTGACGGTTTGAAAGTGACTCCTGTTACTTCATGCTTAGCCATGAAGGTAAGGACCTCTGCTGCTTCCCTTTGCTTTCCAGGCACCTGACCTGTAGTCAGTGTGACCCAGCGTCACTGTGAGTCTTTCCCTGCTAAGTCTCCTGTAAACATCCGGTTTGTCTCTGGAAGATTCTCTCCAGTCCAACTTGAGCACAATCACTGTCATTTCAGATGCATCTTCAGAGATTAATGGTAATAAAAATAATGTGTATTACATATACATTATGTAATGATTGATGTGTGATGCACCAGACCTTTTCTTGAGGGGAATTTTCCTTCACCCCAATGAAGACACTGAGTTCACTTGTGTGCAGAAAATTTGGGGCTTTAGTGGACAAAGGAACAAAAGAAAAGCATAGGCTTATGATCTGACTCCGGAAAAGTTCCATGGAGTCTAGCCACCTTTCCTAAGTTACAGCCTACTTTATAGGGAAACCATCAACCAAGGATGGGGAGAGGGTAGGTGAGAGAACAGTTTACGTCTCCAACTATTTACAACCTGGGTCAGTGTGGTCACCGGGGGTTCCAGATGTCGCATCTGTCTTATCTCAAAGCTGTGGGAGTTGGCCAGACTGCTTGGCACTGCATGGTGACCTCTCATCCCACAGGTTGGAAGGAGAGGGGGCTGACTCTTCTAACTAGAGCCACTTCTGACTGACAGCAGTTTCAATCCTTTTCCTGCTTCACTTTCCAAGTGTTCAGCACACAGTAAACATGTCATATATCATAGATCTACATAGTCTGCATCTCAGTGATGAAATATGTCCCATATATGCACCATGTATTTATTATATACACTTGAAAACTTTCATGGGCTTTAGATAAACCTGATACTAAGCTGGATATTTCCCATCAGCAATTTCACTTCAATTCCATGCCAAAAAAGAAAAAAAAAAAAAAGAAAAAGGCAGAAACAAATGCTTAGATGCTTAGGGCTGTAGTATCACAGATCATATTAGGGGTCTTAGTGGGGCTCACACCAATGTTTTCTGATTCCAGCCTGCCCCCTTAGCACAGATAATCATATACATCATGTCATATTTTATTTCATTTTATTTTTTTGAGGCAGGGTCTCATAGCCCAGCCTGGCTCAAACTCCCAGTCTTCTTGACTCTTGCCTTCAGAGTGCTGGGATTACAGGTGCCTGCCACTGGGCTTGGCATTCATGCCAGCCATTTCTATCTACCACCTTGCCTTGAACAGCAGCGTCTTCCTTGCCTTCCTTGCAGGAGAGTATCCCCAAGAAGAGGGTGGGGTCAGAAGGGTATGGCAGTGGATGTGCAGAGGGTATTGTGGTGATTCTAGTCACTTCTTCTGATTGGCAGTCTGCACACAGTGGAAATGGAGTGATAACTGTAGCATCATTTCAGCCAGGGAGTTATTTTTTGCTTTCTTTTTTTTTTTCTTTCTCTCACATCAAGCATGCTTGAGAAACAGCCCAGATTTCAGATTTGATAGCTTCTCCTGAGAGTTTAGTTGCTAAACTGGTTGATGTCACCCAAATAGAAACTGAGATATATAATGGTGCAAGAACCAATAAAAACAATCTCTATTTCAGGAGAATCGGTTTCCATGTTTTAATGGAGAAAGTCTCTGGTCCCTTTGGACTGAACTGCAGAGGGAAGTGTGGAGCCTGCTGCAAGTCCTCTTCTGACCACGCTACCTGTCCTCGGTGATGTGCAGAAGTGCGAAAGGATTCTTTTGAGCACTGTCTCGGGAACTCAATCTTCCTTCCTTGGCCTCAGTCCTGTGTGTGTGTGTGTGTGTGTGTGTGTGTGTGTGTGTGTGTGTACAAGCAGACACTTGAGTGCATATGCCTGTGGAGGTCCAAAGGTAACATCAGGAACCGGCCTATCTCTTATAGCTTTGCTCTGGGATTTCCCAGGTTCTGCCTTCCAGGGCCAGAACTGGCTACTACCATATCTGCTCATCACTTTTACATGGGATTTGGGGATCTGAACTCAGGTCCTTTTGCTTTCGAGGGAAAGGCCTTAGCCCCTGAGCCATCTCCGTAACTTCTGGGCTTTCTTTTTTTCCACATTGTGATGGTATTGAACCTAGAATCTTGCACATGCCAGGAGGCACTCCACCACTGAACTAGAGCCTCAGCCCTGCCTTTCCTTTCTACTTTGAGACATAGTCTCACTTCACGAGCCAGGCTGTCTTTGAACTCTCTTGGCAGCCCAAACAGACCTTGAATCTGTGATTTCTCTTGCCTGGGCCTCTCAGGTGAATAGGAAAAGTTGTAATTTTGATTCTGGAAACTGTACACTGAATGACACTGAAGAAAACTAATGAAGAAATACTGGTGAACTCAAATATATGTTCAGTTATTGATGCACAAGGACCAATCTGCCATCTCCTTAAAGCTCAGCAACTCATTTCCAACATAGTACCTGCTAAAGCTCGCCTGCATGGTTGCTGACAAATCACCATCAAATGGCTTAAGGGAACAAGGGGTTTATTTTCTCTTATGATTACTGGTTACAGTTCTCAGTCCGGCTTGACAAGAGAGCATGCACCAACACCAGGGCCAAGGGAACTGCTACACCATCTCTATGTAATCTTGAGAGAGGGATGATCCTTATTTGCCAAACCAGCATGTCTGGCCAAGTATACATAAGGATGCCGACTCCCTCAACCAGCCCTCCATCTTTTATTCCAGGGCCTAATCCCACCCACCATAGGCTGGGTCCTCTCATCAGCTAGACAATCTCCTGCAGGCTTGTTCTGGGCCCCACTCAATCACCAATTCTCCACAAATGTGTCCAGAGTTCAAACCCTCAACCGTCAAGTTGACATCTGTGCCTAACTATGACAATATGTATTCCACAGGATTTCTTTGAAGGTAACAAGAGCCAGTCCCTGGCTTAACTCTCACTGCCAATAGTATTCAGAACTCTAGAAACCATGCCTAAAACAGGGAAGGTTGTAATCGCTATGGTATTTCTGCTGTGGTTCTCTGTCCAATCAGCTGAGCCTCCTTGAACCTGGAAGACACCCTCTCCCTGTTTTTGTGTTGTTTGGTTCCTTGATCTAGCGTCTTACTCTTTGGCTCAGCATGTGATGTTTGTGCTGACCAGCACCCAATAGTCAGATAGCACGCTGTAAATTATAGATTATTTTCCACATTCCCCAGCCAAAAGAAATTAGAATGGTTATCAATGCATCCTTTGTTTTCTGAGGAAGTTATTGGTCAACTTGGGACACTTCATCTGGGTGTCATACAGAAAGAAATCTTTCGTGACAAAGATAATAGTCTGGGTGTCAACAGCTTGGGTGGGATGCATGGCTCCATTCCTCACTGGCTGTGGTGGCCTTGGGGGAAGTGACATAAGATCTTCCAGTTTGGTTTCCTTATTGGCTTAACTGGAGGTTACGATACTCATCCTTTAGGAGGGCAGAGATGGTTATTCAGATACCAAGTGAATGACAACCATTGTTTCCACATGGATACACATGTGACCTGTGTACTTGTTGTATGGTTTCTGAAGAGAATTCATTCATGTCAGTAAACTTTGTTTTAATCACAAGGGGGAGAACTTTGGGACAAATTCATTGTTAAAAAAAGCTGCTCCATTTTGAGGGGGAGAAAAATATGGTGTATCTTCCCAAGTTAATGAATCATTTACTGTTACAGCAAATTGTAATTTATTGAAGAGTTACTGCATGAGAACCAGACATTTCACTATGTTCATGTGCCACAATGCTGTAATTAAGGTTATCATTATTATTTCATATTTTACAATGACAAAAGCTTGTCTTCTTGCAGATTTAAAGCCAGACCTGGGCTTGAATCTAACCTGTGTAACCTTTATGGGTAACAGCTTGTTTTCACTTATACAATAGGAATAATAATAATAGTAGCTCCTGTGTGTCATTGCAATATTATAATTATGATACTAGTATGCAGTGAGAATGATGCAACTTCAAGTCTAGCTGTCTTGAGGATGCCAGGTACCTGGTGCATTAGAGTTGTCTATGACTTAAGCCTGGATCCTTGTAGGAACTTGATCAATATTCCTCCCTGTTAGCTATCTCTCATGGTGCTGGGAGATGCTATGCAGGCTGCTTGGGAGAAGTGTCACCAACAATCTTACCTGGTGGTAAACCCTGAAGCCACAATAATGAAGGCCAGTAAGATATGCCTGCTGGCGCATTAGTGGTACCACCATCATGAGGTTAACCAACTACGTTCTAATTGGATTTGAGGCTTTCTCCACAAGAGGGTGCTCATGCCTGATTCTGTAAACTTGACCCAGAGACTGTGGCTGGGAAGGTCTTGGCCCTATTGTTATTGCTTAGCTAAAGGGATATATTATAAATTTCCTTTTATATGTTTGTCAAAATATTGCAAAAACAACAGAGAGAATCAGCATCTTGCTTATGGTAGTTTGCCTTTTTTAATTGATCCTACAGTTCTATTGAGACATAGCTCTAAAAAGGTGTGTCTAGTCATAAACCTCATGTAAAAAGAAGCATAACGATTTATTCTGTTTGTTTTCAAAATGTATAGGAAAACAGAGAGGTGAATGAGGTACGCCCTCTTCACACAAACACTAGACATGATTACATGAATTGAGGTAAGATACTTTGAGCAACGTCACACAGCACACAACATTAGCATGATTATCATTGATCTTTGTCCATGTTTGTTTTATTGATATAGGGTCTTACTGTATATAGTCTAAGTTGGCCTAGAGCTTACTATGTCCAGATTGGCCTTGAATTTGTGGTAATCCTCTTGCCTCCATCTGTTGAGTGCTGCAATTAGAAGTATGAGCCACCACACTGGATAGGTGTTATTATCAATAATAATAATAATTCTGGAAGACTGAGACAGGTTAAACCAATCAATGACTTTTTCCCCCCTGGATACAGGGTCACAAATAGACCAGGTAGGCCTTGAACTCACGATGCAGTCAAGAATGACCTTGAGCTCTTGGTCCTCCTGCCTCTACCACAGATTTGAAACATCCCATTGGGACTACATACATTAAATTACATCATCACACAGAAACCCGTTCTGTGCTTTCTTGCATGGTATGACTTGGCTAATTCCAGCAGCACATAATTCAGGGAAATTTCACGACAGAATTCTTACTGCCAGATTTCTTTGGACCCAGAATGCAATCTGACTGTTGTATGTCAGGAGCATCCCTTGTCACAGTTGGGAGGCTCTGGGGTGGATGATATCACTGAGTGTTGACTCTAGTTTTTTGGAGCTTCAATGTAAACCAGCAAGTATGTTCCTGGCATGTGACTAGCACCTAAGGGTATGATTGGAAAGCAACTCCATAGTTAGGATGAATACACCTCAGAAGGAGTGAATATAGATCTGGTTGTTGATTAATGAACATTTGTCATGGCTATGTGTAGGTGTCAACTTGATGGTTGAGCATTCAAGCTCTGGGCACATTTGTAGAGAATTAGTGGTTAAGCCCAGAGCAAACCTGCAGGAGATTGTCTGGCTGACGGGGAAGGCCCAGGTGGGTGGGATTAGGCCCTGGAATAAAATACAGAGAGTTGGTAGAGAGAGTTGGCATCTTTGTGCATACTTGGTCAGAAATTCTGGTTGGTAAGTAAGGATCACCCCTCTCTCAGCCGTTATGTGATGATGGTATGGCCAGTTCCCTTGGCCCTAGTGTTGGTGCATTCTCTCCCATCAAACTGGACTACGAACTGTAACTGGACTATGGTAAGAAAATAAACTCCTTGTTCTCTTAAGCCATTTGATGGTGACTTATCAGCAATCATGCAGGTGAACTACAACAACATTGATAGAGCTCATGGAACAATTCCCAAGCAAGAAACTTCTACAAGAATTCTTTTGTCTCAAAAGAAATGATAGAGTTCAATTAGCAGAGTACTTATGCAGGCTTTGTGTAGCAATTGCCAAACTATTTTCACGACCCAGATCTTGACTGCTAGAATTTCCACCAGGGAGAGCATCCCTGCGGCTGTTTCTGTTCTGGTTCTTGTGTGATACTGGGCGATGACGTCTGCGGCCCTGGGGAGGAGCCTTTTCTGAGTTCAAGTTGAAGGGGGAAACCTCGGAATCTGGTGCCTTCCCAGGTGCGCTCACGTCATGGGCACCTCTAAAGTGATGGCATTCCCACATCCATCCCTGGTCAATTCTTGATTTGCTTTTACTCTCTCTGGCGGGGATGTAATTCTTTGGTGGCAGCATTGCTCGCCATGTGGTTTTGGAGCCCCTGATGCATTCCGCCATGCTCAGCACTGGGGTTTCAATGTGAGGCCACTGCTCGCCTGGACGTCACATCCTATTGGGGAAGGCAGATAGTCTCACTTTCCACGATACCAAACCAAGGATTGAGCCTGGATTGGCAAGACCTGAAGGAAGAGAGATGGAGGCCCACTCACTGCCTTCCCAAGGGAGACTTAAGAAGGTCCAACCAGAGCACTGTGTGGCATCTCCGAGCCCATACACAAGTTTTTAAGACAAAAATTTTCAATAGACATTATGTTGATGAATTGTTATCTGTTGTGTAAAGTTACTGAAATGGATTCTGAGACTGAGGAGGTCCTCTTGTCTTAGACCATGCTTATCTCCAACTCTGTATCAGGAAGAAGAACAGCAAATTAGCTCGAGTGACATGGTTTGAATGTGAGTTGTCCCCCTGTCACAGTTAGGCACAGGTGGCAACTTGACAGCTGAGAGTCTGAATTCTGGGCACATTTGTAGAGATGTGAGTAAGCCCAGAGCAAACCTGCAGGAGATTGTCTAGCTGGTGGGAAAGGCCCAGACATGGTGGGTGGGACGAGGCTCTGGAATAAAATGCCAAGAGCTGGTTGAGAAAGTTGGCATCCTTGTGTACACTTGGCCAGATGTGCTGGTCTGGCAAGTAAGGCTTGTCCATCTCTCAGCTGTTGTGTAGAGATGGTGCAGTTCCCTCCACCCTGATGTTGGTGCACACTCTCCCGTCAAGCTGACAACTGTAACCAATAATCGTAAGAGCAAATAAACCCCTTGTGCCCTAAGTTGTTTGATGGTCATTTATCAGCAACCATGCAGGCAAACTGCAACACTCCCCCAGTCTCACGTGTTTGCATTCTTAGTTGCTAATAATGTTGGGGAAGGTGTTGGTAACTCTAGGTGGAGCCTTGCTGGAAGAAGAGATGTCACAGGGGTGGGCCTTGAGGGAGTAGCCCCGCCCTGCTTCTGCTGGCAGTTGCTGTCTGCTCTCGGCCTCCATGATGTCTGCGGTGACGTGAGCCACGTCCAGCTTCTGCCGCCTGCCATGCCCTTCACACCACAAAGGACCGTGTCTTCCCTCTGGAACTGTGCGCCAAACAAATCTCCTTTACTCCCCTTCCGTTGGCCGGGTCTGAGTGTGTCACAGCAGCAGCGAGCGTCACACCCTTGAGTGCTGCGGCTGCCCCTCTTACGGCTGTGGGACAAAACTAGATGACTGAAGGGAGAAAGGTTCCATCTCTCCAAGGTGCTGACCTTCCCAAGCATGAACATCAGGGAGGACTCAAACACGTGAGGCTGTGGGGGTAACCCACGTGCTCGCCTGGCATTGTGGAGAGCTAGAAGGTAAAGCACTGCCAACACCATTTAACCAGGTTATAAAAGCACCCGAGGTGGGAGCGAGAAGTTGAAGCTCATCCATGAAGACAACTCGCTTTGAGCACTTGGTTAGATGGTATTTTCCTCCGTTTGATACTTCAAGCTATTCACTACCTGCTACACCGTCATTTCTTGCATGCTGTGCACTTAACTAGCTCACATGTCTGAAACCAGGAGTTCAGCCGGTGTCCCCTTTGGTAGGGGACAGAGTGGCCCAGGGTTTCTTTTTCTCTCAGCAATTCACAGGTGCTGCTCACGGCTATGAGTCACGTGAACAGGAAGTGAACTTTGGCCCATTTTACAGTTCTCCAATGTGACATTCAGAACTGATTTTCGGGTCATCTGATCACCGGCTTGATTGTACTTCGTGGGCGACCCACACTCATGACCAGCCTCTCTTCTTGTCTTAGAGAAAACTTATTCTCAGAGTGTTTGTTTAACATAAAGCAAAATCAAGGAGTACTTTGTGTGACGGGCTGTTGGGGTTCTGCTGGCCAAGGGCCCAGCTTATTCTTCTGAGACGTCACTTCTCCCCCATAAGCATCCACATGGTCCAATCACATCCCCTTGGACTCAGGGCCCAGCCACACCCCCCACCTTTGGGTGAGGTGGGGCACATCCATCTGGAGAGACTGTGCGCCTGGATGGTCATGTCAGAACATGCCAGGAGCAGCTAGGAAAGGGACAAGGTCCCCCACCCCCTACTGGGAAGAAGAGCCTTACAGAGCCCATTTTGCCATGGTCACCAAGCAAGGGAGACATCCTCAAGTCAAGCCAGCCTAGAGATGCACATGCCTGCACGCGCACAGCTAAGAGCTGCGGGTGCGGGCATGCCACAGTCTGACACTTTGAAATTGCTCTGTTTAAAACATCATCGAAGCATGATATACACACCAAGATGGAGCATTTTTAAATTCAAAAGACATTAATCACAGGCTGTCCTTAATATCATAAAGTTGGACATGAAGGCTATAATACTTTACAGTGTGAATTAGAAAGATTATGATCTTCAGAGGAAGATCCATACACTCTTATTCATTCATCTTAATTATGTATGAATGTGCACGAGTGTTTGCATGTGTGTGGGGGGGCAGGCTTGCTTACACAAGCGTGTGATGTATACTTGTGTGGGCAGCAGAGGCTGGCGTCAGGTGTCCTCCTTGATTGCACTCCCCTCTATTTACTGAGGCGGGGTCTCTTGCTGAACCCTGACTTCTCTGTGTAGCTACTCCAGCTCACCAGCTTGCTCAGAATCTCCTGTCTCTCTGCCTCTCAAGTGCTGGGATTACGGGTGGACTCCATGCCCGACGGGCTTGCAGTGTGGATGCTGGGGATCGGAACACCCCTACTTGTGTGGCAAGTGTTCTATCCACTAGGCATGTGCAAGGTGCTGGGATCTGACTGATCCAGGGCCTGTGCCGCTGAGCTCTGGATTTGTACAATTTTAATGATTAATGTACCAGGACCATCAACCCAACTGATGCATTTTGACTCAGACATAGCACAAGCACAGTGTACTTAGCTTGGTGCCGTCTTGCTTGCACACAGTAGCTGTCCCATGCAGAGAAAAAGAAAAAATTTGAAATTTGGAGTCGCAGCGCCACCTAGTGAGCAAAGAGAGTTGGTTCCGGTGACGGGACCACAGGATGAAGTTTGTGTGGTGTGTAATACCGTGAACAGACCTGCTAGTAATCATTGAGGGCAAATTTGGAGTCGGATGCATTGTAACTGCAGGAATCTATTTGGTAGAAGCTATCTTGTGCTGTATGCTATGAATAATCCTTAAATGTGCAAATTCAGACATCCATTTATTCAACAGCTCATACTTTGTGCGTGCATGTGTGTGTGTGTGTGTGTGTGTGTGTGTGTGTGTGTCTTAGAGGGCACTGTGAGACCCTGTGGAGGCACACGGGTGACTTTTGGAATCATCCTGGATTGCTTCTACCTCCTTGCTTCGCTCTGGGATTTCCTAGGCTCTGCCCACCAGGGCCGGAAGTTTGGGCCGTCACCATTTCCGCCGGCGTTTTTTTACGTGCTACCTGGGATCTGAATTCAGGACCTTCTGCTTGTGAGGCAGGGTCTTAAACCCTGAGTCACCTCTCCAGCTCAGTTCATAACTGTTAAGTACAGACTTTCCTGCTGATGCCCTTGAGGCAAAGCTGAAGACAGCAGCCATGACTTGCTTTTCCTGGTGTCCCAGGTCTAATGAGCAGGTCAAGAAAGTGCATCAGCAAGCGCTATGAGTTTGTCATAGTTAGATACAAATGTCAACTGGACGGTTGAGGTTCTGAGTTATGGACACATTCGTAAGGAATCAGTGGTTGAATTAGGCCCTGAGCAAGTCTGCAGGAGATTGTGTAGTTGATGGGGAAGGCCCTGCCCCGTCAGGTGAATAAGATGGAGGGAACTGGTTGAGGAAGTTGTCATCCTTGTGTACACTTGGCCAGACATGCTGGTCTGGCAAGTGAGGATTGTCCCTCTCTCAGTCATTATTTGGATATGGCCAATTCCCTTGGGGCTTAGTGTTGGTGTGGGCTCTCCTGCCAAGCTGAACAAGGAACTGTAAGCCAGAATAAAACCCCTTGTTCCCTTAAGTTGTTTGGTCATGAATTAGTTGGTAACCATGGAAGCGCACTGCAACAGAGGTGTTTAAAGGGGCGGCCTTTGTCTTGGTCAATCTGCTGCCGTAGCAAAAACATCATGATTGGAGGGCAGCAGGCTTTTACTTCTCATGGTTCTGGGGTCTGGATGTCTGCAATTGAGACGTCCCAGGTTCCACATCCGGAGAGGGTCTGGTCTCTCCTTCCAAGAGGCCTTGAAGCTGCAAATTTGCATGTCCACAGAGATGGTGGAAGAAAAGAACCCACCCTCTCATGCCTGTTTACAGGAGCCTTAAAGCCATCCACAAAGCCTTCATCGTCAGACTGAATCATCTTTTCAAGTCCCTGACCCTTTAAAGCTTCGTCACTGGTCAGCACATTTCAGGTAAAATGTGGGTAAAATGGCTCCTGTGCAAGGATGGGGACCCGGGTTTGCATCCTAAGAAGTGACATAAAGCCAGATGTGGATGTGTGTTTGTGATTCTCTTCCCTCCCCTTCTTTACCCTCCTCTCCCCTTCTCTCCCTTTCCTCCCCTTTGCTTTCCTTTCTTCCCTTGCTTTCCCTCCTCTTCCCCTCCCATCTGATGCGGGTGGAGGAGGAGCACTGCTGGGAGGCAGGAGAGCTAGTCTGGCAAATGCAGCAGTGAACAGCAGGAGACCATTGCCAAGGAGGAAGGTTAGGACATACCTGCTGTATGCTCCTGACCTCCACAGGCTGGACATGTGCACTCTGTGCTCATGCACACGAATGGGCACAGGCACACACAAGATGTCAACTATGTATTTTTTTTGGGGGGGCACAGCACATTCTTACCACAGAAGCTCTCTGCTGGGGTGACACAGGTGGGAGCTATGTGTTGAAGGTGAGTGGGGAGGCAGCCAGGTGAACAACAGGAAGAGGGACATCATGGGTGGCAGAAAAGCAGATGCAAAGGCCCTGAGGCCCGAGGGAGCAGGTGCTCCATTTGATGGAGACGCAGAAGGGACACAGCGAGGAGGGGAGCAGAGGGGGACGAGGGCTTGATGCACAGCCAGGAGGGAAGATGGCCGTGGTTGGGATTTAGGCTAGACCTTCTTTGCAGTGGGAGGACAGATGGATTTCAAACCTAGTAGGGAAAGCCATTTACAAGATGTTCAGCCAGATTTTATATTTCCTGGCATGGTGAGATTTGTAAGAGGTATAGAAAGAAAGAGAGGGAAGAAAGAAAAGAGAAAGAGAAGAGGAAGAAAAAGAACAAAGAGAGAGATAAAAAGAGAAAGGTAGGGAAGGAAGGAAGGAAGGAAGGAAGGAAGGAAGGAAGGAAGGAAGGAAGGGAGGGAGGAAGGGAGGGAGGGAGGAAGGGAGGGAGGGAAGGAGAGAGAAAAGGGAGGGAGAGTTGAGTGTCTCCAGTCTGTAGAACTCAGCCGCCATCCTTGGGCGCCCCCTGCAGGCTCCTGACCAAATGGCAGCCTGTTTCCGGGGTCCACCCCTCATCCCCACATCTGATCACTGTGCAAGGATGCTCATGGAGGCATTCCTCCTCCTGTCGGTCTAAACACCAGGAGCATCCTGAGACGCTGAATGTCAGGAAGACACTTGCTCGCCTGTGTCAGGTGTGATGCTCGCACAGGCACCAGCATTTCCTTCCCGGTGAGCAAGAGAAGAGAAAGCTAAAGACTCAACAGAGTGCCCAACCATGCCACGATTTCCTTGGGCAGCTTGCGGGGTCCAGCCACCCCGGCCCCCTATGGCTTGCTCCTTCAAGCAATGACCCCTGTGCCCCCTCTCATAAGCCCCTCCCAGCCTGTCTGCCCTCGGAGCAGGGTGTTTCCCAGTGCAAAGTCTCAGTTCGAGAAAGAGGGAGTCTTGGTTCAGAGCAAAGGAAGCATCATGACCACAAGTCCCCAGAAGGCGGATTCTCAGAGGCAGGCGTATTAGCATGGGGGCCAACTTAATGAGAAATACCTAGACGAATCCATTCCTGTCACTCTTTGGCACTCCACGGTCTGAATTCCCAAGTCAGCTCCATGAGCCTCGGTGGACCTCGGTGGACAGTTTCTCTGTGTGTTGCTTTGGATTTTGTCGGTTTTACCTGCTGTGGCCTGTTACGTTGGGGGTGGGGGAGAAAGAATGGGGAGCTCTGACCATGTGTGGGTGCCACGTGGAGGTCCATAAATAAAGAGAAACTGATCCAAGGGAGAGACTTAAGAAACAGGAGCTTATTACAGCTGAGGCCTGGTGGCCAAAGGAGCCATAGTTGAGCCTTAAGGTGGGAGAGCATGAGAACAGAAGAGAGCGCTGAAGGTCGGGGAGGACAGGGAGAGCCGCCATGATGCATGGTGGGAGGAGGACCAGAGGAGAGGGTGGGTGCAGAGACCCAGGAGCTTGGGGAGCAGAAGGGAGATGGGTGCTGCTAAAGGTTTGTGTGAGAAGTGGGGTGGTGAATGAAGACTGGAGGTCTGTCTGTCACCACCTCCCAAAGGCTGGGATTATAAGTGTCCACTCCTGGCTCTTCACAGATGCTACACGTCAGAACTCAGGTCTTCATGTGTGTCCCACAATCACATCCCCCCTGAGCCACAAGCGCTTTAGCCATGGAGCTCAGCCCTGAGCCTCGCCATTCCTAATTCTTTTTTTTTTTTTCTTTCTTTTTTGCGTATGTCTGTGTATATCAGCTGGCACTGTATGTGCCCGTGCACATCAGGAATCATCCTGGATTGCAGCTGCCTCCTTATTGCTTTGCTCTGGGGATTTCCCAGGCTCTGCCCTCCAGGGCCAGAAGCGCAGGCTGTAGCTGTCTCCGCTCGGCATTTTTCCACCAGTGCCCGCCCACCATGGGAACGGGGATGCCAACTCAGATCTTTCTGTTTGCGAGGCAAAGGCTTAACCTGAGCCGTCTCTGCAGCCCGCCAGCTCTTTTCTTAGCACCGTTTCTCACCCCAAGCACGTTGAATGCACGTGAAAAGCGACGCCCACTCCTAGGGGCGGCACCTCGCGGCCGGGGCCCAGCGCGCCCCCTGCTGCCCGAGGTGGAGTCTGCGGCAGGACTGTACCACACCCCCTGTTTTTGTCGGCCGACAGGGAAGCAACCGGTCCCTTTAATTGGCACGTACCAAGTCCTTTCGGGTTCTATTTCCCCTGCGAATCGCCGTCCCTTCGGAGTCGCGCGGGCGCAGCGTGGAGACGGCGGCGTCCGACGGCTGTTAGCCCCGGGGCGGCTGAGCCGGGGGGCGGCGCGCTCCCGCCGTTCTCCCCCGCGGCGCGTGGTTCAGTCCCAAGATGGCGGCCACCATGAAGAAGGCGGTGAGTGCGGCGCGGGCCGCGGGCCGCGGGGCCCAAGGGGGCGCGGGGCTCAAGGGGCGCGGGCCGCGGGGCCCGAGGGGGTGCGGGATGCGGGCGACGGGGCCCGAGGGGATGCGGGACTCGAGGGGCGCGGGCGGCGGGGCCCAAGGGGGCGCGGGGCTCGAGGGGTGCGGGATGCGGGTGACGGGGCCCGAGGGGATGCGGGGCTCGAGGGGCGCGGGCGGCGGGGCCCGAGGGGGCGCGGGGCTCGAGGGGCGCGGGCGGCGGGGCCCGAGGGGGCGCGGGGCTCGAGGGGCGCGGGGCCCGAGGGGGCGCGGGGCTCAAGGGGTGCAGGCGGCGGGGCCCGTGGGGGCGCGGGGCCTGGGAGGATGCGGGTAGAGGGGGTACGGGGCCCGAGGGGGCGCGGGGCTCGAGGGGCGCGGGCGGCGGGGCCCGAGGGGGCGCGGGGCTCGAGGGGCGCGGGCGGCGGGGCCCGAGGGGGCGCGGGGCTCGAGGGGTGCGGGCGGCGGGGCCCGAGGGGGCGCGGGGCTCAAGGGGTGCAGGCGGCGGGGCCCGTGGGGGCGCGGGGCCTGGGAGGATGCGGGTAGAGGGGATGCGGGGCCCGAGGGGGCGCGGGAGAAGGGGCCCGAGGGGACGTGGGGCGCGGGGGCGAGGAGCGCGGGAGAAGGGGCCCGAGGGCGCGGGGGCGCGGGGGCGCGGGCGGCGGAGGCGCAGCCTGGGTGCGGTCTGTGGGCTCCCGCAGAAGCCGCGGGTCCCCGGGGTCCCCCGCGCCGACTGCGATCCCCCCGATGGGCTGCGCCTGGCCGCCGGTGGCCCCGAGAGCGGGTCACGCTGCTCTCTGGGGGCCGAACCGGACCCCCGAGGCTACACAGCCCGGGGGCGGCACCCCGAACCGCCCGCGGCCGCGCCCCACGCACCTGCGCCCCCGCGGCCCAAAGCAGCGTCCTTGACGACGGCTCGGCGAGCGCCCCACGCCGAGGGTGATGAGCGCGGCGGCCCCAGCCCCGGCCGGGACCCGGACGAGGTCCACAGTGAACCGATGCGAGACCCCGAGACCCCGGGCAGTTAGGGATCCCCTTGTGACTGAGCTGGTGAGGTGCATACCCGGGGTTCCCACCAGGATTGTTTACCCTCTCCCCCCCAAAATCACACTTCTTTAATATTTTTAAAGGACATCTGACAACTATACACGTGTATAGGGTTCAGTGTGGTAGTTTGTCATACTTTTTGTATGTTTGAAGTTTGTAGACAAACTTGCCAACGTGTGTTTCAGAGGAGACTGAACTCCTGTGCTCACCTCTACCTCCCAGATGAGGGGCTTACAGGTGTGAGCTCTCCCAAATCATGGGGTCAAGTTAAGGGTCCCTTGTAGACCTTATACCATCGAGTCTTCATAGATGGCAAAGAACTACTAGAAAAAAAAAAAAGAAAATTGGAGGGATAAAACAACATCTCATTATGGAGGCTGTATTGTGCCAGGCACAGTTCTTAGTCTGTGTGTATGTTGTTTATTTTGATCTGTTGGTTTTTATTTCTGTTTTTATCCTGATTTAGCTAATGAGGGAGCACGCCCAGAGGCAGGTCTAGGACTAGAATGGCATTTTGAGCAGAGCCAGTGTTAACTGTGATGGGGTCTGTGTGAGAGGATCTTGGTTAAAGAGTGTTGACTCATTCCACTTGAAAGACCACATGACAATGTCCTTTGCCTCTGCTAGCCGGCCAGTACCACTGTCAGTGCCTCTGACTTGATGCAGGACGAGTCCCATGTTGTCTGAAACCAATTGCTGGAACTGGGAATGCCCTACTATACAGTTTCTTGTTATAATGACCTGAAGGTTCAGGACTGTTATGACTGATGTATGTAAGGCTCCAAGGTCCACATTGTCTTGTGTGTTAAATGGAGCCCTTTTTGGTCAGCTGTACCCTTGAGTTCCATTGAAGACCTGGTTGGGGTCCTCTTGTTTGATGGGGAAACTGGTCTAGAGGGGCGATGTAATATTGAGGGAATGGCAGGAGAGTGATCTTACCTTGATACTGTAAAATGTCTGACTCTTCATTCGGAGTCCCCTTCATATTTTCTGAGCATATCACATGGCATCGTTGGTGATAGGATGGAGGTAGCAGCGGCCGTTGATAACACAGTGCTTAACGTCTGTAACAGGGCAGAAAGTATGCATTAGGGCGAGGCAGACAGTTCTCACTGAACATTTCCAACGGTGATAACTGTGAAGGAAAAGCACCCCTGAGATCATGGCTAAAATGAGGTCTCTGAGATTGAAGAAAAGGGGAGATTATAGGAGGGCAATGCTTTTACTGGGAACCAGAAGGGAGAGCTGGAGAGGAGCAGGTACCCCAGAGGAGGAGCATCTTTTGCAAGTATCAAGTGAGTTTTATAAAAGACATGTGGCAGAGGATGAGGGGAGATGTTGAACCGCAGGGATGGAGGAGCACATGCAGAGGATGTGTGGAACATGCAGGCTCACTGGATTCTGGAAGACTTGTGCAGTAGATATGAAGCCACCCTGCAGCATGTCCATGGAATGAACAATTCCCGCGAGGCTCAGTCACCTCCAGGGTTCCCACGCTGCCCTGTAGGAAGATGTGGACACACAGCTGCTTGATTTTAACATTGCTTACAATCTGAAGCCCGATTGGCTGAGACTTTGCTGGGGAAGTGATCCATAGCTCGCATCCTTTAAGTTCTGCTTTCTAAGATCTGGTCCTGCGCGCGGATCCTTCAGAAGACCCAGAGACCATGTTGGACATGGCTCCTCACTTCTGAAACCTTCACTCCTGACCTGTGTTGCTTCCTCCTATGTTACATCCCATCTTGCTCGCATTGCTTGTTGCCTGCCTCTTCCCAGGATATCCACTGGTCAGTGTTCACCAGGGTGGGATTGAGGCTCCCTTGTTTGAGTGAAACAGTACTAGGTAACCGTGTACTCAGTACCACGTAATATAGGGCCGTCACCACCAACACAGCAAAGCTTCGTGCCAGGGGGACTTGGCACATGCCTTTAAGACTAAAATAAAACTGGAATTTGTTGAGCTTTTTCCTGGGAACCCAGTTGCCAATGTTTGAGGATGGTTCATCGCCTTTTAAAGAGCTCATTTCTTGAAAAGGTAGAGTGGGAGCTCACAGCTTCTGTTTTTAGACTAGCAGAGTTTAGCAGAGTTCTCTTCATTTGTAACCTGCCTTCGTTTTGATTTCGGATCAACCGTACTCAGCAGTGAAGCACACAGCCTCACTATTAAAAGGTACACACCACCCCGTGAGGTAGAGCTTCCATTTCCCAGAGGACAGATCTGAAATCCCTGGGAGAACTGAGTCATCGTAAAACTCCTGCTTGCATGGCTAGGAATCGCTCTGGCTGCCTTCACTCTGCTGCTGCGGGTACAGAAAAGAGCTGCTGGGGCCTGACTGCACCTGGCTTCCAAGGCAGGAGTACTAACCTTGTGGGGTTATAGGTCTTGCTGAGAATCTGATGCACTTGCTGAATACCAGGCATGCTCAGCGTGCTGCCTGCAGTCCCACGTTTGTAGATGGTGGCATCATGTCACAGTGCCCAAAGGTTGGACACTCTATTTTGCATCGGCAGGGAATAAATCCACTTGAACTCTGTGGACTCCCAGGCACAATGCAGGTTGAAGAAATACAGAAATGGGGTAGAGATGTAGGGGTGTGGTTAGTGTTTGGCCAACCTGGGCAGGGCCTAGGGTTCTACCCCTAACTTTAGCAATGAAATGAAATGAAAAGAGTAGGTGTGTTCTAGGATACCCCCCCAGGCCTTGAGGGTGCTGAGTCCTTAGCTCTTGGTGGGATGCAGCTGGGGACACTGTGAAGGGCAGCACTGTACTGTTGACCTACCAGTCTCGACCCTTAACCCTAGTGAGCTCATTGCAAAGAATTGGATGTCAGGAACCGAGTGCCTGCTACTAGATGCTCTTTGTTGGGGCGATGGCAGGAAACACCTTCTTTGGAAAGGAAGGAGGGAGTTGACTTCCAGCACCCCTTAGTAGTAACCACGTGTGTGAATCTGAGTCAGCATAACTTAGATTCAGATTTCGTGGCTTTCTGCCTCAGTTGCTTGCGAGGCAGGTCCTGTTGGAGGTCTTGCCCGTGAGGTCATGCACATCTATAAATGCATTTAAGGTTTCCGAAGCTCACTGTTGAAAGCAAAACTGTAAACTCTAAGGTGAGCAAGAACTCTTATTCTCTGTAGGAAGTTGATAGTTCTGTTGATGAAAAGACTTGATGCCCGCATAGCTCCATCTGGGCATTAGGTTGGCGTCTTCAGTACTGCTCCTTGCTCCCCAGTTCCCGCATCATAAAAACTGCAAGTCCAGCCCTCAGATGTATACAGACTGTGATGCGAACGAGTTTTTCAGTATGAGTTTTGAGTCTGATTCAGGCTCAGTGCGTGTGGAAGTGTTTATGAGACTGATACAGGGAGTTCTGAAGCTGGCATCTGCCCTCACCTTCTGCCTACAGATCTAAAGGGCAAGCTTCTTTTAGCCTCAGAACTAGACGGACGCATCTTGGTGGGCGAGACTTTGTGACGACTCTCAGGCTAGCTTCACACTCGTGGTCCTTGGCTACAGGCACGTGCCACCTTGTTCAGGTTACACATACACATTGTTAGGCCTTTGAACTGCCCTGAAGTACACTTGCTCTCTTGTATGCTGTAAGGAGTGTCTGGTACTTCATTTTCTTTTTCGTGGATGAGATCCCTTAAGAGTCTGAAGTTCTGAAGTAGCAAAGACCCTCCCTCCCTCCCCCTGCTGCCTCTTCCGAGTACACAGAAGTGTCTGTGTACATGCACACTCATATGTGAGTGTGTACACTTGGCTTCAGATTGCCAAAAGCTCATGAAGAATCTTCTGTGTATACAGAAGCGTCTGTGTGCCATACACACTCATATGTCCCCTTTTCTTCAGATTGTCAAGAGCTCATGGAGGGTGCTCTGTGGACTCTGGCTGCGGTGACTTCTTCAGATCTTCCATCTGTAAAATGGTAGTGTTGGTGACCTCTCTTATTAAGACCAGTTAGGTGACTGGTGCATGAGTTGTGACACATAGTCAGAGCTCAACTAGTCTTAGCTTTTTTGTTCTGCATAGATGTGTGTTGTCTGATACTCAGCTTTATGTGAAGACTTAATCATGTTAACATTAGACATAAAACCTTCAGTTTCATCATTGAATACCGAATGGCATGTAAGAAGCCTCTTCATGAAATGAACACAGGTTCGCTAGGCTAAGGGTGGAGACTGTAGGTTAGCGGTACAGTGCTGCCCTTCACGATGTCCCCAGCTGCATCCCACCAAAAGCTAAGAACTCAGCACCCGAAAGGCCTGGGGAGGGTTAATATTAGGACACACCTGCTCTTTTTATTTAATTTTGTTGCTGCACAGTTAGAAGTTGAACCCCAACCCTGTCCAGGTTGACCAAGCACTTACCACACCCCTACATCTCCACGGGTTCTCCTGTGTGTGGGTGCAGCCCTGGGGATTGAGGTCCTCCCATGTGTGGGTGCAGCCCTGGGGATTGAGGTCCTCCCGTGTGTGGGTGCAGCCCTGGGGATTGAGGTCCTCCCGTGTGTGGGCGCAGCCTTGGGGATTGAGGTTCTCCTGTGTGTGGGCATAGCTATGGAAACACAGGTTCTCCTGTGTGTGGGCGTAGCTATGGAAATGTCAGTGTGGGTGCAGCCTTGGAGATGCAAGTTGTCTGTTGGATTCGAAGCTGTAGGTTCTCAGATCTGATCAGCACAATGTGCACATGCCGTAGCTTCATGAGGGAAAACTCGACATTTACTATGTAACTGCTTCCTGGGGGTGAAAAAAATATCCGAATTTAGGAAGTTCTGTTCTTGGCCTGAAGAACTTTTCTTTTTTAATACTTGTTTATTGCTTTTTTTTTCCTTGAATATGTTCATGTAGCTTAGAAATTAGTCTATGCAATATGGGGATTATGGATTTGTGAACAAATCTTAAGCTCTTGGAGCAAAAAATAAGGCATTTGTGATGCTCTTTGTGATTCTTGACTGCATGAGGAGTGTGTGTGTGTATTTTAATAACAGTGCAAAAAGTTAACCTTGATTTCTCCATTAAATCTCTATAATGACTTGACTATTTTCAGGCTGCAGAAGATGTCAACGTTACCTTTGAAGACCAACAAAAAATCAACAAGTTTGCTCGGAATACGAGTAGAATCTCAGAGCTGAGGGAGGAGATCGAGGTGAAAAAGGTAGGTTTTTATCTTGCACTTCTTTAAGATGATTCAGTTAGCAAGTGCTGACCTCACAGGCCCTTTGTTGCTGGTGACCCAGGCCTCTGTAGAAGCTGCTTTGTCAGCAGGTCTGTCTGCAGGCAGCTTCTGGTTTGGTGAGGAGCTGACTTGAACTGGCTTAGACCTCACCATGTAGCCCAGGTTAGCCTTGAAGGACTCATGGTCCTTCCCAGCCTTCAGGCAGTCAGTCTAGATGTATCAAACCACACCCAGCTCAAAAATGTCATTTTTTTAGTTTTTCTTAAGTGAGATAATGGAATTAGAGAGAACTGTAGCTCATGTCCTTGTCTACCTTCTACAGTTTGGCTGGGGATGGAACTGCTGCTGGGTTGGCGGGTCCCCAGAACCCTTCCTCCTCAGGGAGGGAGCTGCCCTGCAGACAGCAGGGATCCGCCGCTGCCACAGCTACTGCTGCAGCCATTGTAAAGGCTGTGCCTGGTCTCTCCAGGCTAACTGAGCCTGAGCCCTCCCTCTGCAGCTGTAGCTGAGCTCCCTCTCCAACTGTAGCTGAGCCTGTGTTCAGTCTCTTGTGGGAGTCCTGAACTCTCCAGTTCAAGTGCAGTGGTTTGGTGGTTTGTTTCTGATATGGGAAGGCCAGATTCACAACATGGGAAATCGCCGAAGTAGGAGTAGTGAGTGGCCGAAGGTGCCTGCTGCCCCTGCAGAGGCTGCTTGTAGTACATGACTCCATGTTGATTCCACAGGAAATTCCATGTCAGTAGGACAAACTCAGGACTTAGTGCGCGCTGTGAACTGTCCCTTAAGAACTGATTTCCCCTGCCGATCCTTCCTTCTGGTGGGGAATTCTGAATGTTTTCATTGCCACTCAATTTCACATTTAGAAACAACTTCAGAATTTAGAGGATGCATGCGATGACATCATGCTGGCAGATGACGACAGTGTGATGATTCCTTACCAGATCGGAGATGTTTTCATTAGCCATTCTCAAGAGGAAACCCAGGAAATGTTAGAAGAGGCGAAGGTATGTGGGAGCCTCCTTTGGGGATGAAGTTAATTATTTTTTAAAAACATGTTTTTTTATTCTTTAATGTCTTGTATGCGAATGTAGTTAACTTATAATGTGTTCACACCTTGGTCCCCAGCCTTCCCTCTGCAGGGTTAAGAGTAAGCAGCTAGGCAGAGGGGAGTGTTGAAGGGAAGCACCATCCACACCCGGGCCAGGTGGCCCAGGAATACTTTTTCAGCATGATTTCATTCGATTCAAGCAACCATCCATTCCACCTCAGTTTGGAATGGGAACTAAAGCTTGGAGAGGGTACAGGACTCAGTGTAACTGACTCGTGGGCGTGGCCTTCTGACCAGAGGAACCTTGCTTTCAGCTGAGTGTCGGGAAACCTCAGCATATTCTGAAGTGGAGGAGGGTTCTGGTCCCCACTGCCCAGTGAAGTGCTGTGTGGTCTGCGTCATACTTCCTGCGCCATCATGTGCTGGGACAGTTTTCTCTGTCAAATTCACAGGCATTTGCCCAGCACAGCTCATTGGGGACCTACATGTAATCCACCCAGATGTTGGAACACCCCTTATGTATGACTTAAGATTAGAAAACTGCTTCGAGGAGATGATCAGAGAGGTCAGACACCAGGTTGGAGTGTGGATTCTTTGTCCGTGGGAGGCGTGTGAGACAGTGGATGAGGTGCCACTCCAGATGCCCCGAGGCGCCGTGAGAGGCCGCCATGCTGCATGAGAGGTGGACGGCAGCTAAACACTTCATCTTGCTTCTGCCTAACTAGCTGGAGATGACTTTAAGTGATTGTCAGTCACATGCCTAAAACAAACTTGTGTGATGAGCAGCACTGACAAACTTGAAAAAGCTGCTTTTGTTTCTGTCTTTCCAAACCAGAGACATTAGACATCTCACTTAGGTTCAAACAGGACCAACAGTATGCTGGATGAGTTCTATACCACTGATCTATAATACTCACCCCTAAATCTTTCCTTATTTATATCTTATGATTTTTTTTTTTTGTCTCTTAACTCTTCCATAAAATTTATGTTGGAAGTATTTTAAGTTTATGTTTTTTGTTGTTGTTGTTGTTGTTGTTACTGTGAATGTCCTTCTCTGTGTGCAAATGCGTTTGCTGTCCATCCTGAAGTATTGATTGGATGCTTATCTCTATCAGGGAAATACCCCCCTACTCCCTGACTAAACAGTTTACATGGGAAAGATAACAAAGTGAGACAGTGTTGGCACAGAGTAGGATCTCTCCTGTTCCGGTGGCAGCATCAAGGGGCAGAGAGGGGCTCCCTGGGAGTTACTGCGACAAGGGCTGAAGAATCATGGGTAGTAACAACAGCCTGAGAGAGGGGCTGGTATCTGTCAGCCAGAGTGGCTCCTGAATGGTTGTATAAGTTCGCTGCACAAGCAATACAAACAATTTCACTTCGGCAGTTTGTGAGCATCTGAAATGTAGTTTGATCTCGGGGAACCCTGAGTTTAGCTCAGGGGTTGAGAGCTTCCTGTGCAGATCAGGTGCTGAACACCAGGTTCTTGGGCCTTGGGGTCTGTACACAGTTCTGCGGAAGGCAGGATGCGGAAGGATTGCATGGCTGAGTTCCATACATCCTCAGCAAGGACGCTGAGTCTAGATGTAGCTTGTGGTGTGGTTCTTCAGGGTTGCTAGCAGTACACGTTTTTTTCTCTTCCACTGATTTTTATCAGCAGAAGCTGAGAGAGTCATGACTTACACTGTAATAAGCCAATATGGAGCTGAATGAAAGTATTCTTACATTTGGACTTCTGGCTTAGATCTAGCTGTTAGAGCTTACTTAGCTGCCTGTCCAGACTTGGAGAGTTCCTGACTTGAAATTCCTCTCTCATTTCAGATATATCATGCTCACAAACTATCCAGATCATTCCCATTAATTTAAGTCATTTTTTTTCTAGAAAAATCTGCAAGAAGAAATTGACGCCTTAGAATCCAGAGTGGCCCCCATCCAGCGGGTGTTAGCAGATTTGAAAGTCCAGTTATATGCAAAGTTTGGCAGCAACATAAACCTCGAAGCTGATGAAAGCTAAGCATTTTATACTTTTTTAATTTGTTTAATAAACTTGAATATTGTTTAAGATGATAATTTCCCTTCTTCAAACGACATGGAAAGAAAAACTTTCTTTTTTTTAAAATGTTCAGTTTATTTAATGGAAACTGCCTATTTTCACATGTCTTGCTTATTTATTTTATATTTTTAAAAGAAGACAGTATTCATCTATGTATTTTGCATAATGATTTTATCAAGTTTAGGGGCTTTATGTCATGTTATTAAAATCGGTTAAGCAATCTTCGATGTTTCTATATTATCATTTAGAACACTGGTTGCAATTTCCATTCTTACGAAAACTTAATAGTTGTCTGGGGCTTCTGTGTCTGATGCTAGTCTCTGACGGTGAGAGGCCAGCACAGACACGGGCTGTTCAGACCCTGTGCAGTGTAGACAGCACAGAGATGCGCCATCCCGCAGCTTCTGAGCCCCTCGCTTTACCCCCAGAACTTTATCTTGACTTACAGAAAATAATGTGTGCATTTAATGAGTGTGGGTAACCTGCCTTATGTGTATCTCATGTTATGAATACTGGCAGAACAGGTAATGTTCAGACATGCTGATATAAACAGTAAAACAGGGCATCTTAGAAAACAAGAGCTATCTATCTAGAGAAATACTTTAAAAAATTTATGAGTTCTAGACTTCTAGTGCTTTATCATTAAACAAGGTCAGTATTGATGAAGATGTAGAGATTTGGCAGCCATGTATATACAGCAAGATTTACTTTTGAAATAAATCATTTGCACCTTCTTTCCTGTGTTCTCCCCAGAACGCACGCCCTGGGATTTGAAAGGCCCGCGTGCATCAACTTTCCAGCAGGTGGCACTGAGAGGCTGGAACACTGAGGGCCAGATCCCAGGGCGAGAACAAGGGTGTTTTTAGGAGTGATGTAACTGTGAGGAGAGACTGTTTAGTCCTCGAGGCCTTAAACATTGTAGTGTGTATGTTTGGTTAATTGTTTATAGATTAAAGACAGAGGAATATGAAATATCTAAAATTCTTAACAATACAGGTAAACTTAAATTACTGTAAAAAGATTCTAGCACATGACTGCTTAGAAGGATAGTATTCTTGCAAGCATTTTATTAATGTAAGGCTGGGAAGTAACTCAGTTATGAAATAGGTAATTCAGTACGAAATAGGTAATATACAAGTTAGAACAGTTTTAGAAAGTTTTAGGCAAAATTAGGATGGTGGAGGGTAGCCATTCGTTGGGGTTTTGTGTCCTCATAGGCCAGGAAGGGAGCAACCACCTGGTAGGAGCGGCCTCAGGTGACACTCTACGGGGACACAGGCTGAACATGAGTCCTGCCTCCTCTGGAATTCACTTGGGTCCCTCTGTTGGCCAAGCTTTATTTCAGGGGCCACGAAAGTCACTTGATGAGTCGTGTGTGTCCACCCGAGGATCCGGTGGAAGAGCTTGGATCTAGGGTGGCTGGTTTATCCTTCCATGTGTTTTAATGGCAACTCACCTTACTTGGGTCTGGGAAACAGGACTGTGCATCTGGCTGTACGCTTTTAAGCAAGTCTAGCCCAAGCCAAATCTCTAAGGTTCCTGAGTGTGGGAAGGCTGCGGTTGCTAACTTTTTTCTTTCACTTAGCTATTAAATCTCAGCACATCAAAAATATGATTCCTGAGGTGTCCGTAGTCCCCTGTTTTTGTTGCTAGTGAACTCAAAGGTAGATGGAGACCACAAACTGCATGCACAGTATCTGCGAGGATGGAGCAGGGAGTGTAGGCACCAGCCGGCGGTGCTGGGTGTGCATTGCCTGACAAAATCCTTTACATACTCGTGAGAAAGGGGGGTACTCTCTCAACCCCATGCACACACTCTTTCCACCATCTGGGCTTCTGGGGATTGAACTCGGGTCTCCAGGTTTGAGAGCAGGAGCCTGCTGAGCCATCCTGCCAGCCGCACACAGGCACCTTAAGGAAGCGGGCTGCTTCAGCTAACTAAAGTTAGCATAGCGGTGGGAGGTGAGGGGACTTGCGCATGGCCTCTGTGCCAGGAAGCAGGAGAGAGTGCCCTCCTTTTCCGCTTTTTATTCAGTCTGGGGTTCCAGTCTCCATGGGGTGGTGGTCCACATTCCTCTCTTGCAGCCTGCACAGTCACTCGCCCCAGAGCTGTGTCTCTGGTCTCCGAGGTGATTCTGTTTATCAGCCGATGGCCCAGCACGGCACTTCACCTCAGAACCTTCCACCTGGAGTCTCGTGTTTGTCTCCTGGTACAAGATGCACTTAGCCCATCTGTCAGTGTCCCCAAAGCTTTAATAGTTTCAATGTTGCTCAAAAGTTTTGAGTATAATCTTAATACTCAGGTATTAAGTGTAATCTCAGACCATCCCTTCACCTTGAGCCCTTCCAAAGTACAGTAAGTTACCTTTCTTTCACAGAGCAGACACAGCCTTTCCAGAAAGGAAGAACGGAGTCCAGCTAGGAAAGATCAGAACGAGCCAGGACCATGCAGCCAGGCAGACCCCAAACCCGGCAGCTCCACGTCTACCGCCTGAGGCTTACTGATGGGGTCCACTGGGCCCCTTGGGCAGCTTGGTCCTTTTCTGGTACAGTTTTCCTTGGCGACATCCTGCAGTCCCAGCATCCTGGGTCTTCCTGCCACATAGGCCTTTTAGCTTTAGGTTTTACTGTTGCTTCATATAGAGGCCCCTCAGGGTCTCTCTGCAGAGAATTCCATCCTGTCGCACACTGCTGGAAACCTTGGCGCGAGGCTCTGTGCCCCCATAGCTCCTGTGGTTTGCCCACAGAACTGGACGACCTGCCAGGCTGTGTGCCAGCTCGTGATGGAGCCTGGCCCCTCCTCCCCCGGCTGCGTGGCCTCTGTGCTACGTGCTGACAGTTGCTTCCAAGCAGGAAACCCCTCTGGTGGCACTCGGTGTGGGCACTTGCCAGTGAATTAGCATCTTCCCAAGCTGGAGCCCTTGTAGGTGTCCCAAGTACAGCAGGAAGGTCCCCCCCCAACCCGCTTTAACGCGTGCGTGTTTAATGGCGTGCCAAGTGGAGGTAAAGAGGGACCTGTGGAGGTCAGAACACTGCTCTGTGGCGTTGGCGCCCTCCATCCACTCTGACGGGGTTCAGGGAGGAACTCAGGTTGTGGATCTGTGCAGCAGGTGACATTACTTGCTTGCTGGGGCGCATGCCGTGACCCCGGGGACGGTCATGCTCAGCAGTGGCCACTGTTACCACAAACACCTCGCTGGCTCACTGTCACTTCAGTGCCACTGACTGTTGCTCCTCGCCCACCTTGTCTGTCCCTCCGAGTTCATGCGCACACTCTTCCTCACCAGGCTGCGCATCTTCCTGTCTTTCTGCTGCCCCTGTGACTGCTAAGAAAGTGGGCAGTGACCACGGTGTAGCCTGGCATCGTGCTGCCCAGCAGCTGAGTCTAGGGCGCCTGATCCTCCTGCCCCTGTCTCTTGGGTGCCAGGATTGTAGGTGTGTGCCATGTGCCTGGCAACGTTGCCTCCTCTAGCCTTCAAAGCACAGCATCAGGAGGTGACACCGCTGAGAGGTGAGCAGCACCAGCTGTGGTGACACCCTTCTGTAATCCCAGCCTTCGGGGGGCTGAGGCAGGAGGATCCTGCCTGGCAGGAGTCTTGCCTGGGTGTCACAGTGAGATCCAGATTAGCCCCGCTATCTCGTCTTAGAAAACAAAAACAAGTCCCCCCCTCCCCCAAAGCAAGAGGTGATTAGAACACAAGAGCTCTTTCCTCTGGTAACTGGACTGGCAGACGTGAATGTATTCTGAAGCACATCTCACACTCTGGCTGTGGACCAGGTATCCCAGAGAACTGAAATGTTCTCCAGGAACTGCAAGCTGGGAGCAGAAAGAGACCTGGGACCAGCCAGAGGGGGAAGGGGCCTCACAAAGTGCTGAAAATTTACCAGACCACCTTACAGAGATTACGCGTCAGTGCTGGGTGGGGCCGTGCACTCCTGTTTCGTCCACCTAAACGTCACCTTCACCATTGGACCTGGGAGAGGGGCTTGTAGGTCTCAGTGTCCCGCTTCCCAGTGCGGCCCCATTGACAAAATCTCCCACTGTTCCTTGGGTGGTTTGCATTGACCTGCTGAGGACCCTAGCTGCAGGAACACCCAGAGGCGCGTCAACATTACCATAAACACGCGGAGACCCTTGGGGGTTTGTTGCAGAATGCATTTGGTCCCCTGTGACTTGGCCCTTCTGCCTTCCGTCTGGTGACACTTCAGGACTGGCTGGCTGGCGGCTGCACACGCTAGAGTTCCCGACCCCAGAACAGCAAGAAAGAAGCTTCTGTTCTTCAGAAGTTGCCCTGCCTCAGGCATTATGTTCCAGCTGCGAGATCAACCAAAGCACAAGTCCCCAATCCCCAGCGATCCCCACTCCAGCACAAATAGTTCAGTCTTCCAGGGGGTTCAGCAGGGAAGCTGGATGCCCAGGAGACAATCTTTAGCTAAGGTTGGCTGTGGTGAGGGTTATAAGATAGGGGAGCATCAAAGAGGCTGAACTCTGACTTAGCAGTGGAGGGAAGCTGGGGTGAGGGGGTACTGGTTGTTGGTAGTGAATGGATTATAAAAGTGGGGGATATGAGACGCGGAACCAGTAAATGAAAAGTATTTTTACAAGATGCTTAATAGAGCGCAGGAGGTAGATGGACTTACTGCTAATGAATAGACAGGCCTTAAAAAATGAGAGAAAACTGGGGCTGGAGAGGTGGCTCAGAGGTTAAGCCTCTGTCTTGAAGGTGGAAGGTCCTGAGTTCGGATCCTAGACCCTACGTAGACGCCGGGCGGAACCGGGGGGGGGGGGGGGGGAGAGGCTGTGTTTCTGGTCCTGGTAGGGCAGAGCCTGTGAATCCCAGGGCAAAGTAAACAAGGAGGAGGAGGAGGTAGAGGCAGTCCATGGTGGTTCCCGAATTCGTCCGTGGTTTTGGTTCTACACACACATACATACACACACGCACAATTGAATAAAAATGAATAAAAATATTTAAAAAAATGAGAGAAAACTAAATGTATGTCCCACAATCCCAGGCCTGGCAGTCCTAACACACGGGACTCAGCCGTGTATCCACAGTAGGCCAATTAAAGAATAATAATAGTGAAAAGCAGAGGAAGGAGATTTATTTGCTGTGGTCACATTGGGAAGAGAAACAAGTAAAGATGTCCAGAGGAATTCCCCTCCACACCACCATCATACACACACACACCACCACCACCACCCCCAAACACATACCCACCTTCAGTGTCCTGGCATGGAGTTTAGATAAGAGGTCTGCGTAGCCAAGCAATCCTGTTGTTTGCTGGTCTAACAGTCTCACCAGTCGCCCGTGCAAAATGGTGTGACGGGTTGTCAGATTTGTGTGCAGACTCTACAAACTCCTGTTGGTTGGCAAATTAGGCTCCGGCCTTTTTCTTCTCCAGTGAAAACTCCAATTAGTTCCTGGGGGTTCATGGTCTCAGTAGCTTTAGCTGAAGGGAGAGAGACGTCTCTCTTTAGAGTATCTTTGCTTCTGCTGGGATGGAGGAGGTGGGAGGGACCCAGAGAACAAGTCGGGGCACAGGAGATAATGGTTGACACATGGCAAGGGACAAACAAGGTTGATAAGTGAGTGTAATATAAATGCCATCCTGCATAACGCACAAGTTAGGTTGATAAGTGAGCGTAATATAAATTCCATCCTGCATAATGCACAAGTTAGGTTGATAAATGAGCATATAAATGCCATTCCAGATAGTGCACAAGTTAGGTGTACACTTGATTAAAAAATTTAAAAAAAAACCTTTTGAAGAATAGGTAGTAGAAAAAAATTGGAGAAGTGATGAGCTGAGGGGGAAGAAGATAAGGTTAGAGAGAAGTCTGGAAGCTTCTATAGGCATGTCTGTTTCCTGAGCTGCGTCCATGCATGGTCTTCCTACTTGATGTGTTTACCATAATAGGGCTAGTTGTGTGTTTCACCCAGGGCTAGGTGTCCCTTTCCTGTTTGTCTGCCAGGAAGCGTGTCCTGTCCTTGCTTTGCTGAAAGATGATGGCACTTCATGCACACTTGCTAGGCGTCTCCCACAGGGCCTGGGACAGAGCAGGGACTCAGTGAATATGGTCAAGAGCACACTCAGGGCCACACAGCTAAATGACGTGCATTCAGACCTGTCTGCCATGCATTCCATTATGCAAAAGATAAGGGATGTCGGTTTCACCTTCCTGAACTTCTCGCTGCACGAGAAAAACAACAGAAGCACTTCTAGTGTCGGTCTAGTTCCAATAACAGTCATTTTTTTCAGGTTCAGAAAGATTAAATGTTCATGTATGCTTCAGGAGCCTTAGGTGTTCCATGTGCCTCTGGGTGTCATGTGGGTCCCAGGGGGGGCATGGGTTCTTTTGGGGAACTGGGAGGGAGACTGGTTGAAAGATCTTGTGAAAGACAGAAGAGTTTTATCTTCTCCAGTTCGTTTCCAAAGTTGCCCTAGATAAAGGATTCAGCCATGGGTGTAAAATGGCATTTGGGTTGGAATGTGGGGACAGGTTTTTGATTCGATGAAAAATCATAATAGCCCAGAGGTGGGGTGCACCTCATGCAAAGCTGTTTCCAGTGAGTATCTGAATTAGAAAGGCGTTAATGCAATGCTGTGGGTGCAAGTAATGAATTGTATTCCCAAGTAACGAATTGTACTCCCAAGCTAAATGTTGTGTGGGAATCCTGCTAAATATGTAGGCAGGACCCCAAACCAGAGTTTGTGACTCTGGTTTGGCCACCCGCCCTCATTAAATTCATCAGAATTAACGTTGAGGGTGGAAAGCTGGGAAAGAAATTTCTTCCCTGGGGCCATATTGGGAGGAGGCTGGCTGTAGTCCAGCTGTTTCCTCTTCCTGTCCCAACAAGGGCTGGAGCTTTTGCAGCAGGGGGTGGAGCTTCACAGCAGGGGTAGCAGGAAATATGCAAGACTTAATAGTTTGGCTCCAGGTGTGCCACCCTCAATGCTCTGGCCAAGAGGACAGAGACGTGGGGATCTCTGGGGAGACAATACCCTCCTCTGGTGATTGTCAGATTGGCAGCTGCTCTCTGCTCCCAGGGCGAGATTCCTGGAGGAGTTTCCAATTTTGGGGTCTACTGCTTTGACAGTCCCACAGCCAGCCAGGATGGTGGGGGACAGTCAGGCACCCCCCCCACACACTTTCTGTTTCAGGCGGTGCATAGTTACACCTTGTGTGAACAGCTGTGGGACAACAATTTGTGTCTTCTCAAAATTTTAAAATTATTCATTTGCCTACAGTTTGGACTATTGTAGAAGGCCTTTGTGAGGTATGGAAGATGTCTGTGGCGGGGAACCCCTTGAACTATGCAGACGGTATTTGCCCCCGGGATTTAAATAGCTCTCTAGTAGGTGATGTTTTCAGCCTCTTGTGGAGGTCTTTACAAGCAAACACGCATGTTGGCGCTGGGACTGAGCAGTACACTGAGATGCTGCACATGTTGTGTGGGCTGCACAGGACCCACCGGGTGATCACACATCTTCATTCTGTGTCACAATATCTGCGTGCTGGGGCCAGACGAGGAGCAAGTGTAAAATGCAGGTGAATTTCAGCAGCCTCTGATCCCACAAAGCCGAGGCTGCAGAAAACCTTCCTCTGCTGTTGTTTCTCGAGACCAAGGAGTGAGAGAGCAGGCTGGTGCGAGGCCACGGGGTGGCTCTTGTCAATGCAAAGACGACTTCCCGCCGAGTCACCGCACAGCACAGACGCCATCGAGGTGAACGGGGTAGTCCCACCTTCAACCGAGGTTCAGAGCAGAAATGCTCTAAGGGTCTCACTCGATGTCTCCAGAGGCCACTGTGCTGATGTCACATGGAACATACCGAATGAACCATGTCGAGTCAGCCACACAGTGTGCCCTTGAGTGACAGAACCTGCCCGTGCACCGTAGTTTATGTTGACGTCTCAACAACAGCCAGGCCTGGATGAAGGGTTGCTAGATTGACTTGCTTTTTGATCATGTTGTGGGAGCACTTGGGAGAGGTACAGCCAATGATGTGGCCTATCACGGTGGTGGGAGTGGGCAGCTCCTTGGCTGTTGAAGTGTGTCATTAATGAGAGCCGGTGGCCAAAGCAGAGTCACAAATGTGACTCTTGGGGTCCCATAGCATGTCTACATACTTCGCAGGGCTCCCACAGAACATGTAGCTTGAGAGTAAGTATGTACAGTCCATTACTTGTGTGTGAGATGTACCGAACCTCTGACTGGTCACAGGGAACTGAGTTATTTTTCATATGAAATATCTCACTTTGAATTTTTATTAGTGCATAGTGTTTCCTGGGTACTGTGCCCAGAGGCCAGGGAGGGCTCCACACATCATGCTACCCTCTCTGCTTTATTTCCTTGAGACAGGGCATCTCTGCGAAATGAGCCAGGCTGGTGGCCAGCCGGCCCTACTGATCATCCTGTGTCCCTTGTCCACAGTCCTGGGATCACATGTTGTGGGCGTGGCCTGGGTCACTGTGGGTGTGGCCTGGGGGTCATAGGTGTGGTAGCGGCCTGGGGTCACAGGTGTGGCCGTGCCTGCCTTCCTGTGCAGGTCCCAGGGACTTGAATTCAGATCCTCATGCTTGTGCCCAAACACCTGTTGAGCCATGGCCCCCCTCTCATAACCTCTCGGTTGTGAAATGTTAGCCGCTCAGCATAGAGATCCGAACAGCATTAAGAAGAAAATAAGGGATGGGTGACAAATGTCAGCAAACCCTGATGCATGGGTCACCGATGCATGGGTCACCTTATGCATGGGTCACCCACACATGGCAGCTCAGCGGGACATGCAGGCATCGGTGGGATCCAAGCGGGCTGACGAATCCCTTTGAATCAATTGCATGAAAAGTAAATAAGATCCTGTCTCAGAATCATAAACAAACAGCACTGGTCAGCAGTGTTTCTGGTCTTCAAACTAAAGGCCCTTTCCTTTATATTTACCTGTGTCAGAGATTTAAAGATAACCTTAGTGAACTTTAAATAGTTTGACTTTTAGTTTGTCTCATGTTGACTGCACCCTGCAGAGTTGAAAGACAGTCTAACTTTTTTTTCAGGGCTTTAGAAAAAACCAGTAGTAGGTAGATCTTTTTGTTTTTTAAATATGACCAAGGAAACACCTAAGCTAACTGAAGCACCACCAGAGAGTTGGTCAGAAGTCCATAAAGCAGAGGGGTTATCAACCCCATGGCAGAACTGTTGCGTCTCAGGAAGCCATCTACCATGCGCCCGCTTTTATTGACGCTTCAGGGTAAACTAATAAAACTCTCCCTTTCAATTAAGTGGTGTGGTGGTGTGTGCTTGTGACTCCAGTGCAGGGAAGCCGGGCACAAGCAGGGGTCTGGGACTTGCTGGTCTGAAGCCCGCCTGGCAAGCTCCAGGCCGGGGAGACACCCCATCTCAAAAAAGTAAGATGAGTGGGGATTCCTGATGAGCGACGCCCAAGGTTGACTTGGGCCTCTGTGCACACAGCTGCGCGTGCACACGCACACGCGCACACACACACACACACACAGAGGAATAATTACCAGCAGGACATGGAGCCAGGTGATGGTCACGATTCAGAGACAATGCCTCGAGGACCCTCCGTGTTGGTGTCACACTCCAACTGGCCATGATCTAAGGATGCAGCAGCTTCCGCGGACGAGACCGGTGGCAATGATGCTGGTGCCCTTGTGTGGCTGTGAGACGTGGATGCGCTGCCCAGGCTTCTTATGACAAGCTCTGCACAAAGCACTGGATGGGTCACTTGACCTTCACGGTAGCTTTGGTTGATTTCCTCTTCCTCCTTTTCTCTTTCTCTTCTTCCTCCTCTGCTTCTCCTTCTCCTCCCCTCTTCCTCCTTCTCTTCCTTCTCTTCTTTCTCCCCTCCCCTTCTTCTTCTTCCTCTACCTTCTCCCTCCTCCTCTTCCTCCTCTTCCCTCCTCCTCCTCTTCATCCTCTCTTCTCTTCCTCCTTCTCTCCTCTTTCTCCTCCTCCTTCACAAATACAGTGAATTTAAGTGTTTCATCCTCCACTACCCATCCCACCCTGCCTCCAGCCAGTCCCCCTCTTGTTCCCACACCTCCCTGCATCTGTGATCCATTGGGCCCCATCCGAGACTCCTGCATTGACAAGCCTCCCCAGCCCCCACCCTGTATGGGCTACTAGTCGGCAAGTCATTGAGTAAAGAAGCTCCCCATCTCTTGTTCAGCATGCAGGTTGACACCCTATTTCTTGAAATCCTGTTGTGGAGGTTCAGTGGACACAGACATTTAGCAGGTCGACCTTGAATCAACCTTGAACTTCTCAGCCTCCCGCCTCTGCCTTGCAAGGGCTGAGATCACAGGAGCGCACTGCCACATTCAGCAGTGTCTGTCACAGTGCGTGAAGGTAAAGGCATCACCCCGTTTGGCCACTGGGACATGAAGGCAGGGAGATTCCAAGTAGATCACACTGGCCGTCAGGGATAGCAAACATGAGGCTGATCTGAGGTGCCCAGGGTTTGCGGCATAGCTGCTTTGATTCTAGAAGCAGGACAGCTAATAGGAATGCATTCACAGTTCTTTGCATAGTACCCAATGCACATTAGTTTTTCAATATGTGGCTGCTGTTATTGCAAAAGAAAGGCTCCAACAGGCCACCAAGTGCCAATAAAGATTCCTATCTGAAATGAAGATTTTTTGGGAGGTGTCCATGAGCATCCATCCAAGGTAATGAAGCCTCAGGATACCTATCTAGCAAATGGCTGGCATTCTGGAGATGTGTGGACCAGAGGCTGTTAAGTACTTTCTATTGACTGAAAGTGATCTAAAGCAAACAGCCAGCCAGCCGGAATCTTCTTGGCCTGGCTGTGGCTCAGAAGGAAATTCACAGCCAAACGTTTGGAAGTGGGTCTGACTTCAGACAGGCTAGACACAGCCTTCCTCTTGGTTGCTGTGCGAGCTTGTTTGATACTGATTTATTTGCATGAGACAGGCTCTCCATCACTCTGGCTGACCTGGAATTTGCTATGTGGCCGAGGATGACCTTGAGCTTCCTCATCTTCCTGCCTTCATCTCCTGAGCTCTGGAATTACAGGCCCTGGCTGGTCGAATGATGGGGCACGAACCCAGGACTCTGTGCATGTTGGGTAAATATTGTCCCAACGGAACCATATCCCTCATGTCCCGTTGTGTGAACTTTTATCCCAAGACTCTAAGCAGCAGCTCCTGCGTGCTCTGCTGTTGACTTGCAGTGATGGCTTTTGTGACTCCATCTTCTTGCTAAGGGACACGAAGCTGCTTGAGATTAGGAACAAGATACTTTCCTCATGGAGCACAAGAAACTAGAGATTCATCCTGACTGGACCAACTGGGCTGTGGTCCATCTATGTAGATAGATAAATAATAAGCAGAAGATAGATTGTTGAATACATAGGATGTTAAACAGATAGTAAGGTAGATAATAGATGATGGGAAGATAATTGGATATAGATGATAGATGCACAGTAGATAGATAGCTAATAGATGGTATAACAGTTCACCTGCATGGTTGCTGATAAATCACCATCAAACAGCTTAAGGGAACAAGTTTTTTTTCCTCTTATGATTGTCCAATTACAGTTCTCAGTCTGACTTGATGGGAGAGCTCACATCAACACTAGGGCTGAGGGAACTGGCCACACCATTTCCGCATAACAGCTGAGAGAGGGACGATCCTTACTTCCCAGACCAGCATGTCTGGCCAAGTGTACACAAAGATGCCGACTCTCTTAACCAGCTTTCTGTATTTTATTCCAGGGCCGAATCCCACCCACCATGGGCTGGGCCTTCCCCATCAGCTAGACAATCTCCTGCAGGTTTGCTATGGCTTAACTCAACCACTAATTCTCTACAAATGTGCCCAGAGCTCAAAACCCTCAACTGTCAAGTTGATACCTGTGCCTAACTATGACAGATGGTAAGTAGATGATAGATAAATGGAGGATAGATGATAGGCAGTTGGACAGATAATAAATGGATAGCTGGATAGTAGGTAGCTAAATGATATATAAATAGGTGGTAGATAGATAGATGAGAGTAGATAGATGGTAAATAGTTGGAAAGATAGGTGGTAGGTAGCTGAGTAGCTGATAGATAGCAGGCAGACAGAGAAAGGACCAAATATAAGGGTCACAGATTTTTGGTCACCGAGTCTCAGAGCGACACCCTATTTACCGTGTGCTGTTTATTAGGAGCAAGTTGCTACCCTCCGTCCTCAGTCTAGGAGGGAGGATGGCGCCATCTTAGACTGCCCACTCAGCATCTCTTGTAAGAGGACTTCAGGGTGAGCGTCATGGCAAAGCCCAGTGCTGACCACAAGGCTCTCTGGATGGGCGAAACCACTTTCCTCTCTGGCTAATAACCCTGACCCTGCCAGTATGAACAACACATAGCAGCTTGCTTGTCTTCTGGAAGAGACATTTTACATTTGGTGGTTCATCTGGCTCCTGAAGAAGCAAGTTTGCACTTTGCCAGCTCGGCTTTGGAGCTCTGTCCGTAAAAAGCACGCTGAAGACTCTCAGGAAAGAATCAACAAGACGTACTTGTGTCAGTTACAAAGTCTGAGCACGTGCAAGTGGCCCACTGTATGGGGTGGAGGGCAGAGTCAGCAAGATAATCCTGCTGTGTGAGTGGGCAGAGCCTCGCCGTGCTGACATTTCTCACATGGGCATTTAGGGTCGTTTTGAATCTATTCAAAGGCAGACTCTTGTAAGAAAGGAAAGGGGTAAGAGCAGATAGAAAAGTATTCATTTGTCCTTATATGCACAGAGTCAAAGAACGCATGTCTTACTTAGTGAAGGGGAAGGTGTGTGTGTGTGCAGACATGCACATGCATGTACATACACATACACACATGCACACAATACACATGTGCATGCACACTTACATGTGCACAGACCTACATGCATGTATGCATATATTGTCACACGTGTGTGCACATGCACACACATACACACACCTTCTTTGAGCTGAGATTACTGATTCAGCATATAGAAATAATGGACTTAAATCCCCGAGTTTTCTTGAGCTGCTTCACCCCTTTACCAGAGCCACTGGAAGCTGTAACTGTTTTGCTTCTCAAAAGCAATGTCCCTGTCAGTGTGTTGGACTCCTTCGATATCCCGTGTTAGTAGTTTGCAATATTTCCTTAAAGCACGTCAAGTAGTTTGCAATATTTCCTTAAATCACGTCACGGTATGTGCTTTGGTGCGTTTTTTTGTCCCTTTGCTACCTGACCGCCAGTTGTCGCCGCCCTGAAGACTTTTTTAAAGGCACTAAATATTCATAAAGGCCTCCAAGATTGCTTTATTTTACCCGCCTAATGAAGTGCATTAAAGATTAAGGAAAATCCCTAATAGAATTTAAAATGCAAACAAAAGAGGGGACACGAAGAGACATTTCCAGCTAAAATGTGAATAAAAAACAAAAAGGAAAGGAAAGGAAGTAAGAGCAAGCAGACACAGTGAGAGAAGGGGGTCCCCAGAGAGGGGGCAGAAGGGGGTCCCCAGAGAGGGGACAGAAGGGGGTCCCCAGAGAGGGGACAGAAGGGGGTCCCCAGAGAGGGGGCAGGAAGGACGGAAGGGCCAGGCCTGGGTTGCTGCTGGTCCTGGTCCTGGTCCTGGTCCTGGTCCTGGTCCTGGTCCTGGTCTGACCTTCTGCTTCCTTGTCCAGCTTGTGTCCTCCTTTCTCCATGGATTCCTCCACACCTCCCTGCCTGCCACGATGCACTGGGCCCCCTCAGCCCAGGAATCATGTTCAACCTCTCTCTCCTCCCTTAAGTTGCTTCTGTTAGGTACTGTGGTCACAGGCACAAGAAAAACACCTTCCAGTAGATTGACATTTCTGTTCCATTAATGAGTTGAACGCAGAAAGGTAAACAGAACAAAACCCCCGAAACATATAGATCTCAGTGTTCCTTGACACATGACTAGCTTACAAGTACGTGTTGAGTGAACCCAAACCTAAGAAAAATTACGTAGAACTACCCCTGAAAAAAAAGCCCTAACAAACCAAAAACAAGTACTGATATATCCACTGCAAAACGAAACCAAAGGCCTCAAGCAAAGCCCATGAGCACTAGGAGTGAGCGCCTGTTGCAGGTCGCCTGCATGGCTGCTGATAAATGACCATCAAATGGCTTAAGGGAACAAGGGGTTTATTTTCTCTTACAATTGCTGGTTACAGTTCTTAGTCCAGCTTGACGGGAGACTCACACCAACACCAGGATCGAAGGAACTAGCCACACCATCAACACATAATGGCTGAGAGAGGGACAATCCTTACTAGACCAGCATGTCTGGCCAAATGAACAGAAGGATGCCAACTCTCTCAACCAGCTCTCTGTGATTTATCCAGGGCCTAGTCCCACCGACCATAGGCTGGGCCTTCCCCATCAGCTAGACAATCTCCTGCAGGTTCGCTCTGGGCTCAACTCAACCACTAATTCTCCATAAATGTGCCCAGAGCTCAAACCCGCAACCGTCAAGTTGACACCTGTGCCCAACTATGACAGCGCCCATGGTCACGGGGTGCTCTGGCAGTGCCCTGAGGTTATTGAACATGTCCACAGTGCAGGAAGCTGGGCAGAGGATCCACAGGGACCTTTTCTTTGACTTTTGCATCTTGAGACTCAAACCTGCAGAGCACAAGTTCAGTGCTGCTGGGTCTCGGGCCGAGACTGAACTCTAAACCCCTTTCTGTGAGCGCTAAACCCCACCTGGCCAGTGACGCCCCTCATTTATATATAGCCTCCTCTCCTACCACCTCCAACATATGCCTGGACAGCTTGATTAACATCTCTAGCGGTGTCCCTTCCCCCATCCTCTGCCTCCTTCCCCCTACCCCACCTCCTGCACCTAGATCCCAATCCGGCATTAGCAGTCACTCAAATTCAACCTGGAAACGACCTGTGGCTCCCAGTCCTCTGCCCCACATCTGGTCTAGTGTCTGTACTACACAATTTTACCCGGATAGGACCTGTGGGAATTTTTTTAAAAGAATTTTTATTTGGTTGGAGAGATGACTCAGGGGTTATAAAGTCTTTGCCTTGCCAAGCAATAGGACTTGAGTTCAGATCCCCAGAGGCCACATTAAACAAACGAACAAAAATCCTTGTGGAAATGGTGTGTATTCTGTGATTCTGGCCCTGGAAGGTGGAGCCTGGGAAACTCCAGAGCAAAGTAAAAATGATATAGAGCAATCTAAGATGATTCCTGAAGTCATTTTTGGGCTTCCACAGATGCACACACTTAGTGCCCTCTTGTACATATGTCTGCACACACATGTGCATGCAAACACAGGTGTACACAAGAAAAGAATTTTTATTATGTAAACCAGCATTTGCAAAGAATAGCACAGTGAACCCCCATTTAGCTGAGTCTAGTCCCCCCACATTCATGCTCCATTTTGTTCCATCCCAAAGTGTTTCGAAGTGAATGTGAAGTGTTCTGTCACTCCTTTTATAAAAATTCACCACAGTTCTTTTATATGTTTATTTATCTTGTGTGCTCATGTGTGGGGGGCAGGGTGTGCAGGTGACATCATGTATGTAGAGGTCAGAGAACAACCTTCAGGTCTTGGTTCCGCCTTCCTATCATGTGGGTTCTGGAGATCAATCTCAGGTTGCCAAGCTTAGAAGCACCCGTGCCTGCAGAGCCTTCTTGCAAGACCTTCAATGTGTTTTTCTGAAAACATAGGCAATGATGCTATGGCTAAATATCATGATAATCTCTTGATATCATCAAATATCTAGTCACTGCTCACACTTCTGCAATTCATTTTTGATTTTCGGTTACTTTTTTCTTCAAATCAGGATTCAAATGATTCCACATTATCCCCATATCCCCACATCCCCACCACCCTTCTTGTTCCGAGGCCAGGACCCTCCCACTGAACGCTTCTCACTCTTGATCTTAAGGTCGAGTCTCACTAAGTCACCCAGGCTGGCCTCAAACTCGCTCTGTAGCCAGATTGACGTGGAACACCCTACAGTCGTATTCCTGGCCCACTCTCTCCTTTTAATTTGCTTTGGGGACACCCCCCTTCCAGCTCACGGGGTGGTCCCTGAATCTTAGAAGGTGGGTCTTTCCTCCTCACTTAAGCATCTCTGGGAAACACACACAGACTCTGTCTCAAGTTTGTCTCCTGGGCGATCCTAAGTCTCCTCAAGTCGACAACCAAGATTACCCATCATCCCTTCCATTTTTCTCTTGGCCTCTGAGTCTGGCCCCGTGCAGTGTGCATTAAGAACAGCCATGCTTATCTTTTTGAAAAAAGTAAATTAAATCCTATAGCTCTTCTGTTCAAAACCCTCCCATGGCTTCTAACTGCTCCTAATGAAATTCTTACTAATTACCAGCTCTCGTAAAGCCCTGAACCACAGGGCACAAAACCAATTCTCACCCGCTACTGATTTTGCAAGTGAGTTTTTATTGGACTTCCGTGGCACCCATTCATTTACATATGATCCACCATCAGACTCCACTCAGCAGTGAGATGAGTGAACAACTCTAACCAAGACAGCGGGACCATGGAGCCTAAGAGCTTTATCCTGTGGGGAACAGATTGTTAACACACCCCATGTGGCAGGTCCCCATTTCCATCTGACTCTCCCTGCTAGCCCTGTCTTGAAGGCCCCTCGAATTCCCTCAGATGTGCTATACTGTCTTCTACTGCAAGGTTTCAGCACAAGTATTTGCTTTCTCTAGATCTTTCTTTCCTGAGTTGCAGGCTTTACACTCTGGCTTATTCATGTTCTGTTCCAGAATGGTCTTTTCTGACCCCCCCCAATAATCCTCTTCAGCACCCAAAATCCATCATTTTCTTCTCTGCACCCTGTTTTGCATCCCTGGATCTAGTAGGTGGTCAGTGGGTCATCTCTGTCCTTCCCCCAAAGCCCAAGCTCTGTAGAACCCAGGATCGTAACCAGCTGATCCACAGCAAGACTAGGTCATCCAAGGTTGCAACGGGAAACAGTCTTTCATGGTGGACACGGCATGGCTGGCTGGCCGAGGCTGGAGGCAGGCTAAGGCACACCCATCTGAGAGGCTGGTAGGCTTGCTGGAAGTCCCTCTTTTTCTGGGAGGTTCCAATGAGATCTATGGATGAGATCTATGGCTGATCTTTGTATTATCCAGATAATCTCTTCAGGTGGTCTCAGCTGATCTTAGTTAATGCCGGGTGTGTCAAGTTGACACCCAGGATTCACTGTCACAGTGCTTCCGGATGTTCCTTGGATGAGCTGACTTAGCACCTGGCTTATGGGAGGGGGGTGCTGTGCTCAGTGCCAGGCAGGAGGAAACCATGTCTGTGGTTCCGCAGGTCCCACCTGAGGCCTGAGCGTGGCATTGGCAGGGAGCATCCTCCAGCCAGAGAGGTCATCCCAAAGGCTGCTGGGAAGTCACGTGTTCTGTGGCTGGACATCCAGATTTTGGGAATCCAACGAATAACTTACTTTCTTTTTCTCCCCATTTTTGTTCTTGCTTTGCGGGAGCAGCATGAAGCTGCCAGCGCACTTGTTTTGTCACCTGGGTTGTTTAGAGTCATGAACTGCTGCCTGCAAAAGATCAGCTTCCGGGCAGGTGAGCGACATTGAAATATAGATTCAGCACTGGATGGAGTCGGGCAGCATGGAATTAGTAGTGTCTAGTAGTAATGTAGACATTAGGCAGGGGTGTCTAGAGAAGCAGGCTGACAAAATGTGTATGTGTGCATGTGCATGTATGTGTGTGTGTGTATATGTGCATGCATGTGTGCCCATGTGCATGTGAGTGTGAGTGCATGTGCATGCATGTGTGTGCATGTGCATAGAAGCACATGTATGTGCGTGGATGCTGTGTATATACCCCATTATTGCCTGTTTCCCCTTCACATCCATCAAGAACCTCCACTCAATAACAGGGCCTGAGGATGAATATCTGCCCATCTCCGCAAACCTGGCAGGAACACCCCCTGACAGCCCATCTGACACCCCCAGACTTACTTGGCTCCATTCTAGTAGAGCCCTGGCTTACTTTGCTTTCTTTTCCACCGTTTCCCAGTCAGACCTTCCGGGAAATGCTAATATCAGCCTACGGATGACAGAATTAGGTCAGAAGCAGATTTCTTAAAAAGCTGCTTGAAACATTTGAAAGTAAAAGAAAACAACTTGTGGGTTTTTCCTGGCTTTCTAGTTGGGGTTTGAATCATGCATTTCAGATGGCGAGCAGATGCCCAGCGTTCACTGAAGTGTGCACCTCTAGTTGGACACACGGGCTGCTCTGTTGTCGCCAGCTCTTCGTAGATTGTTCTTTCCTTCTTTTTGTCTTTTTTTGTTTATTTTTCCTTCTTTTTTTTTAACTGAGATATCATCTACATAGCAAAAAATCTACTTTTTAAGTGGATAGTTCTTGTTTTGAAAAGTGTACACATCCATGTAACCACAACAGAAGCAAACTATGCACACGTATACACACAGATATGCACACACATAGACATATAGTCACACAAGCATAATTGATCTACAGTGAAATCTACCTTTCGGAGTTAGGGGAGTTTGGACAAAAAACACACCCACAGTCAAGATAAGGAACCATCTTATCACCTGTAAATCTTTTCTCATCTACACCTATAGTTGTCTTGGTCTGTTTTATATTGCTGTAACAAAGCACTGGAAGCTGGAGAGTGATAGAATAAAAACAAAACAAAGTCTCAGCTCAAGAGGTCAAAAAGCACAGTGCAAGAATCAGGCTCTAGCAAGGACTGGGAAGTAGGTGTTGTTGTTATACAGTGGGGAGGAGAGTGAGGGACAGAGATAGAACACAGAAGAGAGGAAGTAAGGGGGGGACAGAGAGAGCACACTGCTTCGTAATCACTCTCTCTGGATAATGACTCCATCTTGGAAGACTAAATCCACTCCCCTTGCGACCGTCACTTAAGTCATACATCTGTAGCTTGTTTGGAGAATAGTTGCTATTAGAAAAGTTGGTTTTACGGGCTGGAGAGATGGCTCAGGGGTTAAGCCTCTGCCTTGCAAGCAGAAGGTCCTGAGTTTGATCCTGGATCCCATATACAAACACCGGGCAGAAGCGGGGGTGGGGGTGTTGCCTGTGCTTCTGGTCCTGGTGGGCAGAGCCTGTGAATCCCGGGGCGGAACAAAAAAGGAGGTAGAAGCAGTTCACGATGACTCCCAAATTCACCTTTGGTTCTACACACACACACACACACACACACACACACACACACACACAATTGAATTAATAATAATAATAAAAAATTAGAAAAGTTGGTTTTAAAGAGTTCGTAATAGTTACTCTTAACTCTTGCTTTGAGAGAGTACCCAAAGTCAGACAACTGAAGGGAGAAAAGGAAATTTATTCATCTTAGGGTTCCAGAGGGGAGATACAGCCTTTCATGGAGGAAGTGACACGGCTGGTGGCTGAAGCTGGCAGGCAAAGTCACTCCCATCCGTGTGGATGGAAGATTCCTGAAGAGTCTCTCTTCTTAGTCTTCTGTGGTTCTGTGGTTCCTTTTATCTGGTCTGTTACTGGGAGGTTCCAATGAGATTTAGGGATGTTCTGATCGGATCTAGGGCTGGTCTTTGTATTGTAAATATGTTGATCTGGATAATCTTTTCAAGTGGTCTCAGTTGATCTTAGTTAATGCCAGGTGTGTCAAGTTGACATCCAGGAGTAACTATCACAGACTTTGTGTTTGTTTTTGCCTGTTAAAAGTTTTTAGATGTCATTTGTACCTGATGTGATAAACCCTTTGTACCTTTCAGCCATTTGATGATGATTTATCAGCAGACATGCAGGAGAACTGCAACATAGACCCAGAGAACATGCTCCATTAAGGAATGCGAGAGAATCTACCTTTTGCCATGGTTTCTGGGCACAGTGCATCTTGCCCCTGAGCACCTTGTATCATAAAGACAAGATGGTCAGTACAGGTGGCTGGCTGGACTACGGAATCCCACAAGTGACCCTGAGCTCTGTAACCATAGATACCTGCTTCCATCAGATGTAATACCCGCCTCTCTCGCTTCTATTCTGCTGCTCTTTGCTCAATGTAAGTCTGTACAAAAGGACATTCATTCTTGGTGTGAGCCAACGAGAAGGTCTGGCCACACTGAAGTCTACTCTTAGATGTTCACAGTGCTGCCTGTTGTGTTCTCTCCTGGGGAGACCACCACACCTTGAAGCTGGTATTAATCCCTAGCGAGGGTTGTTCTTCCAGCAACCTAATTAACACCTGCTGTCCCCTAAAGAGTCTGTCACCTCTGAATACTGTGGTGTGGGTACTGAGTGTCCGGGACATGAATCCTTGTGGACCATACCCAAACCTTAGCAGCAGCCCACCTCTCCTCCCACATACTAGCCTCTAATCTAACTAGAGTACCTGATGTGATTCCTGTAGGAAGACTTTTGCTTTTCCTTTTCTTCCAGAATGTTCCACAAATGAATGCATACAGGCTAGTCTTTAGTCAAATCTTTTGCTCAGTTGTTAATTGGGTTGTAAAATTATCATACTAGACATTCCATAATTCTTTATTCCTCACTTAAGAATAACTTGCAATTGATGATGTCATTTGTACAAGACAAGCAAAACTTTCCTTCTGGCGTGGCTTGACTTTCTGTTCTCTTAACAATTTTTACCCCCAAAGAGCAACAGCTTTAAGTTTTGATGAAGTTTATCCCTTGTGACCTGTGGTTGGACAGAAGAAGGCAGGATGAGGGCGAGATGCACAGCTCGGAGCAGAGCGCTGGCCTGGCGCATGAGGCCCCAGGTTCATCCTCAGCATAGACCCAGGTCCAAAGAGTCTCCACCAAGAGTCTTTCTGAGACTTTAGATTTCATTCTTGTATGTACACCCCATTTTGACTGTGATACACAATGTGGTAGGGGTCAAGGACCCCAATTTCTGAATGCCCTTGAGAAAAATCTGTGTTACTGTGTACCACTGTCAAAACTGGCTGACCCTGGACACGAGGATTTACCTCTCTAGTTTCTCTTCATCCATTCAGTTTTTACCTGACTTCTGGAACAAGCCCAGGTACCAAGCACAGCTCTCATCACTGCACAAATGTCTCTTTTCATATTTGTTACAACCCTCTTGACAAACACTCTCGAAGAACCTGTTTTCTTGACTCGAGACACAGAGAGGTGGTGTAGATTTGCCAGCATCTTTCAGCCTGGAGCCTGGCTGATGTTCTCTTCTCTCACTATTGGCTTGACTATGTGAATTCTTCCCTAGCAGACAAGTTCTTTGAGGAGAGTTCGTATCACTTTGATTTGTGACTAGAACATTTAGGGAATCCTAGACTGTTATAGTTAGGCACAGGTGTCAACTTGATAATTGAGGTTTGATCTCTGGGCACATTTGTAGAGAATTAGTTGTTGAGTTAAGCCCAGAGCAAACCTGAAGGAGATTGTCTAGCTGATGGGGAAAGCCCAGCCCATGGTGGGTGGGACTAGGCCCTGGAATAAAATACAGAGGACTGGTTGAGAGAGTCAACATCCTTGTGTATACTTGGCCAGACATGCTAGTCTGGTAAGGATTGTCCCTCTCTCAGCTGTTATGTGGTGATGGTGTGGCCAGTTCCCTCGGCCCTGGTGTTGGTGTGAGCTCTCCTATCAAGCTGGACTGAAAACTATAACCAGACAGTTGTAAGAGAAAATAAACCCTTTGCACCTTTAAGCCATTCGATAGTGATTTATCAGCAGCCATGCAGGAGAACTGCAACACAGACCCAGAGAACATGCTCCATTAAGGAATGGGAGAGAATCAGTGAATGAATGAATGAATGAATGAATGAACGAACAAGTGCATGTCAGTGTGCACAGATAACTGTTTGGGGAATGCACTGTTTGGATCCTCTTCCACTAGCACCCTGCCCAAGCACAAGGCTTCAAAGCTGCAGACAAGGGGTGTGGTCACACGGGCCCCTAGGATGTGCCCATTGCCACCGAGAAAGCATTGCTCTTGGGATCCAGCCATCCACCTTATCTGCACTGCAGTTCACTCTAGGTTCCATTACCCATGGTCCATCCACAGCCTATGGGATGGAAGTTTCCAGCAATAGCCCATTTGCAACTTTGTCAAGTTGCCTGTTGTCTGAGTAAATCGAGGAAGAGACGCCCTAGCTTGGGGACGTGAGTCACCCCTTAGGTCTAGCACTATCTCTTGAGTCAGCAGTGTTAATCCTGGTTATCACACTGACATTTGTGGTAACGAGTTCAAATGGTCCTTCTGTAGATGTCTGAAGTACTCGCAAATCATTCACCTTTTGCATCTCATTACCTAGGGGCTGCATCATTTGATGCCATTGGGAGGAGGGAGTAAGATATTTAGAGAGGGAGAGAAGATGGGGGGAGAGATTTGCTCAATTCCAGAGCCTGTTTTGGGTACATTTGAGATCACCCCTCCATCCCCACCATTCCTAAGTTTTTTTTTCCACTCATACAAACTTGATAGGTACCCCATTCCCCTCCCTCCCTCCTCCACCCATCCCTGGATCCCCTTGCTCCCTCCCCACTTTTCCCCTTCCTTTCCCCCCTCCCTCCCTTTCTCCCACATTCCTAAGTTCTCCACCTTCAGAATCTTACTTTAGGATCTTTCTAAAATCTCTCTATTCCCTGCTTTATTTTGCAGCAAAGCATTCTTTTCTGTTCACCTCATGGCAGATTAGAAAGGTCTGGGTCGTTCTGCTGGCCTCTGGGCCTAGTGGCAAGTGCCTATAATGTCAGTGCGTGGGAGGCTGAAGCAGGAGGATTGCCTGGACTTCACAGTGACAGGTCGGCAGGGGCCATAGAGGGAGACCCCGTCTCCAACCAGAAGCAGCAGTGTGAACTTCTGCTCTGGTGTCCAGTCAGACCAGAACTTTCCGAGCCTGGCAGCACACAGAAACCACTCTGGCTTCCCAACCATGCAGGTTCTGACTACGACTGGGGTCTGAGAGCCTAGTGTTTTCAACAGCCCCAGGGACAGTCTGACACTGATCCTGGGAAGGCCCTGAAAGCAGCCACCTGTCAGTCAAAATGCAGCTGAGAACAGGTGCTCTGTGGAATAACACCAATGGGGGGGGCCTAGTACATCAGGATTTCTTTTTATTATTCAGTCAACACTCCGTGTATATGTGTATGTGTGTGTGGTGTGTGTGTTTACATATGCATATATACATGTACACGTATATGTGATATTATCTGAATGTGTGGTTATATATATATATATAAGCATACATGATACATACATACATTATATGTATATCAATTAGTCCAAATGTTTTTTTGTTGTTGCTGTTTTATTTTTTATTTATTTTGTGTATGTATATATGTGTGTGTGTATGTGTTCATGCGTTTCTGTGGGTAACTTTGGGAATCATCGTGGATTACTTCTATGTCCTTTTTGCTTCGCTCTGGATTTGCCAGGTTCTGCCCACCAGGGTTGGAAGTGCAGGACACTGTCCTTTCTGTTTTTATGTGGGACCTGTGGTCTGCTTGTGAGGCAGAGTCTTAACCCCTGAGCCATCTTTCCAGCCCTGGTCCAAATGCTTTTATATCTACTCTTCGTTTCTCCTCGATAATAACTCCTCTCAGGAGTGTTCTGTGAACTCCTTTGGGTGTGTGCGTTGATTGATCTCTAGTGATTCGTGGAGAGTGTGCCTATGAATGAGCTTCCAGCCGCAGAGCTTGTGTGGAAGCGGTTTGTCCCTCTCAAAGTCACCACACACCCACCTGCTCCTTGCCACCCACAGGGGTGGAGTCAGCTTATTCATCTCAACCGGTCACCAGCAGTGGGGGGGAGGAGTGGGAGGAGGGGAGGAATTCTCCAAGGACATTTCACGGAATGCTCCGGACATGAGTCACCTGTGGTCTCAAGAGGACGGGCCATGAATTGCCTCCCACAGCTTCATTCCCTCCATGTTTGAGTGCAGAATGGAAAAAATGCAACAACGGTCCTCCTGCAGGAGGGAGAAAAAGGGGGGGGGGAGAGAGAGAGAGATCATATCACCCAGGGACCTGCTCTTGGCATTTCTAGAAATGGTCAATCATAGTGTGGGAGCCAGGAGCATTTCTGATTTCCTCCTGGTGTGCAGAGATATTAACAGTGCTAGGAAAGTGGGGTGCGCCCTATTCTCCAGCTCTGAAATACAGCCCCAGACAACAGCACAGAGCTCCAGCCTCCAGGCTAGACATGGAGAAAGGTGGTGACACATCTTGGCTGGAGCCTTCCCTATCCCTGTTTATTTTCTTCTGGTAGCTTCCACTGGAAGTGGACCACACATCACATATCTCTCTAGCCCAGTGAGTGGAGAGAAATATTCTCCCCCCCTTCCTAATGATGTCATGGGTCCTACTGTTTAATTTTTATTGAGAACATTACCTCCCTTCCTTTAAAAGAGCTGCACATTGGATGATTCGTGTAAATAATAAATCTCTCTAAGATCATAAGTTCCTGACTAGAAGTAAGAAATGCAGCAATGACAACTACGGAAGGGAACATGTTTGCCTAGAGTGGCGTTCAGAAGGAGAAGGTGGTAAATTAGAGTCAGCAAACATCCCTTTGCCAATAGAATGTCTCCTTTAAAGGCTCAACAAGAATAATTCTGGGGAAAATAAAAAAAAGTGTAGTTGAAATGCTGAATGTGAACGATACCATACGAGCCAATTAGGAAGAACTTGGTGAAGGTTTTTCCCAAACTAATCAAAAAAAAAAAAAAAAAAAAAAAAAAAAGAACCTGCTTAGTGCAGTTGGGGGTGGGGGGGGCTGTTTCATTTGGAAGGTTCATGGGCCTGGTGATACAATGCTAGAAGAACAGATTCCAAGATTACAATGAAGAGCTGTGTAAGCACACAGTTCCCAAAATGCACATCTGGTTCCACAGTGACCATATCTTGTTCTACCCTCACATGTCAGATTGGAGGTCTATTTGCATACTGAGGACGTCATGCTTAGATATCATGTTGACCGATCAGTCCACTTGTTGTGAATCATTTTATTTTTGGTTCCACAATTTTTTTTCATTGATATTTTCATATATGAATACAATTAATTTATGACATTTTTAGTTCTTACCCTCCAATGTCACTCCCCTTCCTTTTTTTCCAGTATAACCTTTTACCCAATGGGTCTCCCTATTTTCCTGTCTTGGCATATGTCCAACTCCTGGCTGGAGCCTGATGATGTATCAGTGATATACTGTTGAGGAACACATCTTGCCTTCTTAGGGAGATATGCTGCCTCTTGATATTGTCTCCCTTCCATGGTAAAATGTTTACATGGGTCAAATGTTGTGCAGGTCTTAGGGAAGAGCTGTAGTGAGCTCATGGGTGTGGTAGTCCTGTCATGTCTAGAAAATACTGTCTGCATCTCCCTTCCCTGCCCTAGTCTTACCATTTCCTCTTCGTTCATGTTTTCTACCTCAGGGTGGAAACAGTGACTCGTTGTCCTCTTTAGGGCCAAGCAGTCCATAGTCACGTATTCCCTGCACTGCGTCCAGTTCTGATTCTTTGTGTAAAATACCTTCCACGACATAATGAGGCTTCTAGGCTGAGAGCTGAATGCGGCCCTCATCTATGGGTGTAATAATGTGTTTGGATGGCAGTTTGATATCATGTAGCAGTTTGTTTTCTCCCTAGGACCCATGGTCTCCCCATTTACAGATCCATGGCCTATTGGTATGTAGTATTTAAATCTCCTGTTATTGCCATGTTTTGGTTGATGTGTCCCTTTACATCTAGAAGTATTTATTTAGTGAATTTAGGCAAAACTTTATTTGACGTGTGTTTCAGTTCGCCTGCATGGTTGCTGATAAATGACCATCAAACAGCTTAAGGGAACAAAGGGTTTCTCTTACGATTACTGGTTACAGTTCTCAGTCCAGCTTGACGGGAGAGCTCACACCAAGCACCAGGCTGAGGGAACTGGCCGCACCATCTCTACGTAATGGCTGAGAGAGGGACGATCCTTACTTGCCAGACCAGCATATCTGCGGGAGAAAGGGAGAACATCCGCTATTCTGCCAGAGTGTTTCAGGGAGGATGTCCTTGGCCAGCGGGCAGACAGTGGCCGTGTCTGTGAGCTCAGCCCGTAACCACCTGTCAGCGTGTCCACCCTCTCTCCACCAGCTCACGTTTCTACCCAATGCTGGCACTACTCTGGGTGCTGGGGTGGCACAGGGGACAGACCAGGCGCTGTTCACAAGTGACATCCCCTTGTGAGGCTCCTTGTCAGACGGATGCTTGGCTCGTGGGCAAGAGCAGCCCTGAAGGAAGATAAGGGTAAAGGAGGGAAGCAGGGCGCAGGGATGCTACTGAAAAGAAACCTTGGTGATATTCAGGGACAATGCTTGAGGCTGTCTAACGGGAAGATCTTTGAAGAAGGTACAAAGGCCCTGAGGTGGGCGCGGGTTTGGGGTATGACAGGAGCCCAGTCAGGTGGGGGTGGAGTTTTGGGGGTGGAGTTTGAGGAAGAGTCACAGAGCGCAGGAGCAGAGAGACAGTGATGTGCTCTGGACTTTCTGAGCAGTGGATCTAATTCTTGGAAGTCTGAGAGACCAGCAGAGTGTTTTGAGTGTTTTAGCGGCTTAATCTGACTTAGGTTTTAAAGTACTCCTTGTGCTCATTAGATGCGTAAGTGTCAACATGCAAGTGATGACTGAGCTCTGGGCACATTTGTGAAGAGTTAGGAGTTAAGGCAAGTCCTTGAGCACGCCTGCAGGAGACCCTGAGCACGCCTGCAGGAGACTGTGTGATTGACGTGGGAAGGCGCAGCCCACGGTGAGGGAGACTATTCCCTGGGCAGGTGGGTAAGATGGAGGGAGCTGGGTCAGTACTTTAGCAGGCTTCAGCATACTCGACAGTCTTGCTGTCTGGCAAGTGAGGTTTGTCCCTTTCTCAACAATATCTGTGAAGATGGGTGGCCAGTTCTGTCGGCTCCTGATGTTGGTGTGAGCCCTCCTGTCAAGCTGGTCTAAGATCTGTAATTGAGAATCTTAGGAGGGAATCACAACCTCTTTGGCTGTGAACATGTTGGCAACACACAGGCAAGCTACAACATGCTGCTAGGATCTTTTGAAATGATGGCGCTATTCTATGTTTTGATTGTCATGTTTACATTTGTCAACACGCAGACATAAACATGCATGGAAGGGTCACTTTTTGTTGTGGGTAAATTATACATCCATCAGCTTGGATTTAAAAACATTCTTCATAACCATGTGCAGATTACAGAAGGGCCAGAAGGAGAAAGTAATTAGGAAGCTACTAGTAGGATTCCTGAGAGATGAGGAGGAGAATTTCACTAGGCTGGGAGTAGAGTGGAGACCACCTAGGCCTGGGGTAGCTGGCTAACAAAGAGTCACTGGGACTCTGAGTGACATCTCTTCCAGATCTCAGCCATGGCTCTTCTGAGAACCCATTCCTAAAGCCAAATCTGCCAGTGAACTTGGCAGATTTACCACTGAGTGAACTTGGTACCACCGACTGTTTTGTTGGTTGCCAAGCCTTTTCCAGAATAGGGCTTGATTTTCCGCCACGTTAATGCTTCCTCCCTGTCATAGTTAAGCACAGGTGTCAACTTGACTGTTGAGGGTTTGAGCTCTGGGCACATTTGTAGATAATTAATTGTTGAGTGAAGCCTAGAGCAAACCTGCAAGAGATTGTCTAGCTGATGGGGAAGGTCCAGCCTATGGTGGGTGGGATTAGGCCCTGGAATAAATCACAGAGAGCTGGTTGAAAGAGTCGGCATCCTTCTGTTCACTTGGCCAGACATGCTGGTCTGGCAAGTAAGGACTATTGATCTCTCAGCTGTTATGTGTTGATGGTGTGGCCAGTTCCCTCAGCCCTGGTGTTGGTGCGTGCTCTCCCTTCAAGCTGGACTGAGAACTGTAACCAGACTATTGTAAGAAAGTAAACTCCTTGTTCCCTTAAGCCGTTCGATGGTCCTTTATCAGCAGCCATGCAGATGGACTGCAACACTCTCCTTAGCCTGCTGGTGAAGACCCACTGCCTTCTCTCCTGACTGCCTCACAGCTCTGCCGAGCCCCATTTCCTGCACGATGCTGAAGCCCAGACATTCGGAAAGTTCTGTTTGAGGAATATTTGCCAAAGGCAAATTTGCCATTTGTGTGACTACTTTAGAATCTGGGGCTCCATCAGGGAAGAAGACAGAAGGAAATCTGCTGAGTCTCAGGAAATGGGCTCGTGAAGGAAGATGCCAACCATGAGACCCTGTTTGAAGGCCTCCAAGGGGCTTTGAAACATTCTCACCAAGAGCTCGCAGAGTGAAAGGGGCACAGTGGAGATGCAGGAAGTATTTCTGTAAAAATAATGCACAGCAGGTTGAGGGGACCAAAAATTAAGTTTCGGCTTTGTGAGGTGTCGCCAAAGATGAACATTGTATGTATAGACGTAGGACACACTTTCTAGGCAGTGGATCAGCGGTTAAATCAGACAAACTTAGAGTGACACCTTGGAGCCTCTTGGGAGACCAAGAGGCTGGATTATAAAAACAGCTGAGCCTCCTCTCACCTCTCTAGCCTGTGTTTCTGGACATGTGCTTGTAGCAGTTCACCTGCATGGTTGCTGATAAATCACCATCAAATGGCTTAAGGAAACAAGGGGTTTATTTTATCTTTTGATTCCTGGTTAGATTGTTTGTCCCACTTTGCAAGAGAGCTCACACCAACACCAGGGCTGAGGGAACTGGCCACACCATCTCTACATAATGGCTGAGAGAGGGACGATCCTTACCTGCCAGACCAGCATGTCTGGCCAAGTGTACAAGGATGCCAACTTTCTCAACCAGCTCTCTATTTTATTCCAGGGTCTAGTCCCACCCATCAGCTAGACAATCTCCTGCAGGTTTGCTCTGGGCTTAACCCAACCACGAATTCTCCACAAATGTTCCCAAAGCTCAACTATGACAGTGCTTTATATGAAGTATATGCAGGACAGTCAATATATATTCATATATAATCTGTAAGCTAAAAGCAGCCTTGTGAGCAAGGCCTGGCAAGACAAGGCCTGTCATCCTATCGACTCAGGAGGCTGAGGCAGGAGGATCTCAAGTTCAAGGCCTGCCTGGGTTACGTAGTGAGTTCAAGGCTAGCCTAAGGCAAATTACTGACTTGCTCTCTCAATACCAAAAGTAAAAAAAGAGGCCCAAGGATACACCTCAGTGGTAGAGGGCTTGCCTCGCATGTGCGATGCCCTGGGTTCAATCCCCTATATGGCAAGAAAAAAGTAGCCCTGTATTAGTGTGCACGTTGCACATTCCCAATCTATGGCATGTCAGTCCCAGGTGTCATGCAATACTTTAAATGCCAGTCATTATGCTATGTCATGCCACCTGTTTATTTTCAAATATAAATCGACCTCTTTCCAGCCTTATGGGTTTTGACACTCATGAAGCATCTGACGCTTCCATCTGAGAGCTGAGTTGATCTGGGCCTCGAGGTCGGGGATGTGAGAGAAGCAGCCCAGCGGCCTGGCAGAAGCCACCGGTGGACCTGAAATCCCCCCGGCCAAGTGTAGCAATGTTCTGCTAGACACGTGCTGTAATGAGTGGATTCTTAATTGCAGTGCATGGAGCAGTTCATGCTGCCTGGGGTGGAGGGGGGCACTGGGGGAGTCAAGGCCAGCACGTCAGCCAGCGAGGACCACGGGTCATCCATCTGCAGGCGGCCTGGAGAGATTTCACAAGCAGGAGGCCCCAGGAGGCGCCCTTCCTTCTTATTGAGAAACACACCAAGGAGAGATTTCATAGACCCCCTCCAGATGGTTTTACTGCGGCTACAGCTGAGCCTTCGGACACACTAGGTGATGAGTGTTTTAGCGGCAAGCTGCATTCATCCTCCGTATCTGCTTGAGGTATGACAATCCCTGTTGGATGCTCTCTTGCACATGCACGCTCATGCCTGTGAGCACGTGTGTGCATGCGTGGATCGAGGCCAGAGGACAGCCCTACATGTCATCAGTCCTTCAAGTACTATCCACCCTTTTTGAATTTTTCCCCCATTTTTAATTTTTTCTACTTTTACAAACATACTGAGTGTTCATCCCAGCTTCCCTCCCTCCCCTCCCCTCCCCTGCCTTCATCATTCCCCCCCACTCCCTCCCACCCCTTCCGCCTGTGGCTTCTATGGACCTCAGGGTTCACTCTGGCTTGTCTACTCCTGTGGGAGCCTCCGTGGCATGTCAAGTTCCCTCTCTTCAGGCCCCCCACTGATAGGTGCATTCCCGTCATGCACCCAGCTTTAGACCCACAGGTTTCCACTGTATTTTTTTTTTTTTTTTTTACTTTTTGAGGCAGAGTCTCTGATTGGTTTGGAGTGTGCTAGCCTGGCAGCCAGTGAGCCACAATGATCCTCCTGTCTCTACCTCCCCTGGGTAGATACATGTGCTGGGATCATACGTGCGCCTCCTTCCCTGGCTCTGGCTTTTATGTGGACCTCTGAGGGTGAGTGGTCATGCCTAGAAGTGTTTGGCTTCCTTGCTCCAAGTTGACAATCGGGATTGACCATCTCAGCAGAGACAAGTTAAAGCTGCCTTTCTAATCAGGCTTGGGGCAGCAAGGGAAGGTCCCCAGCTGCTGCCTCGTGACGACCAGCTTATATGTTGAGAGCCAAGACTGCAGACTGGAACTCACTTGCTGGTGTTGGGTCTAGAGACGGCACCTAACACCCCAAAGAAGAAGCCTTGAAATGCTTCAACGCTCGCCAGCGTTCACCCCTCTCATCCATTCTGTCGTGGTTGGAAATGCGTCCCTCACAGTCTCATGTGTTTGGGAAGGTCATGGCACCCTTAGGAGGTGGAGCCTTGCAGGAAGGCAGTCACAGGGGGTGGGCCTTGAGGTGGATTAGTCCCACCCTGCTTCCGTGAGAGGTCTGCTCTTGCAGTGGGCAGTCTTGCAGTTGTTGGCCTCCTCTATGAGTGTGATGTAGCCTGTCTCCAGCTTCAGCCGCCAGCCATGCTTCTTCCACTATGAAAAACTGTATCTTCTCACTGTAAGCTGCATAAATCCCCCTTAAGTTGCTTCACTTTGGGTGTTCTCTCACAGCAACAGAAAAGACTAACTGGTACACTTCTCTCCAGCCCCCCCACCCCATATGCCCCACAATCTCCACTTTGTTATCATCTAAGCTCCATTTCAGAGCCGGGCTGAGAGACCGGGATGGGGCATCTTCATGGGGTCAGTGCGTGGCTCGGCAGGAAATGATATCCATTCGTATTTGGCCTCTCAGGGCCAGACATCTGTGCTGTAGTGAATGGGTCTTGAGAGCATTGAATTAGGACACCTGCTCAGACGCCAGGACACGGAGCCCTCACACTGGGTCCTGCAGCTTTTCCTGCCTTGAAGGACTCTCCCGGTGCACCCCCAAGATTGGGTGCAACACTTTTGGGCGACATCGACCCTGGTGTTCTCTTTCATTCCCTCCCCCTTTCTGTAAACTCCTTTCTGACAGGAACCTGGGAAGGCCCGAGTTCTTTGTTCTGCTGAAAGCCAATGGCTCCTCTGTGTGGCTCCTCAGAGGGCACAGGACTTGGGGCGGAGACAAAAGGTGAATTCACTGCGTATGGCCCCGGGCAGCAGGATTTCCTCTGGGGATTAGGTCTCCTTTCCTAAATTCTCAGGGATTGCACATATACACATGCACACCAGTGTATATGTGTGCATGTGTATATTTGTGTGCAGCTGTGTGCATTTGTGTTTGTGCAGCTCTGTGTACATGTATGTGTATTTGTATGCACATGAATGAGTATATGTGTGTGCATATGCATGTTCTTGTGTGCACTCGAGTGTGTGCATGCGAGTATCACTGTCAAGGAAGACAAGCTTAAGAAACACCCATCTTTGGAATGTGCACCATGGAAGTGTTCCCGATATCAAAGCTAGAAGCTTTTTGGTGGGACCACCGATCTGCCCCTGTCCTGAGGGAGCTAGTCTCTCCATTTTCCAAAGCCACTGATTTCACAAACTTCCTTGACACGTGAGTGAAAAGTTCCAACTTGACGCAGAAGACCGAATCAGACCAGATTATAATAAGTCAAAAGCCAACTTTAGTGGGGAGGCTCTTGGGTGAGGTTCTGTGGTCCAAATAGGCTTGGGCCGGAGAAGTCACGCCCAGGACAGGGTGGGTGGCTTCTTATGGGTCAGAGGATCACATAAGGATCAGAAAGGGCCAGGAAGGGGTCCCAGTGAGAGATTGGAGACATCTGCCGAGAAGGTTGCAACATTCACTTGTGGATCTTTGAGATTTCTGGGGACTTTCCAGATAGGGCGGGGGTGGGAAGGAGCGGTAGAAACAAGAGAAATATGTAACCTATCCAACCTAAATAACAGTGAGCCCCCCAAAAATCCACCAAAAGTATTGGACAAACAGAAAATAAAAACCAAACCTTGGGGGTGGTGGGAAGAGGCCTCAGTTGGTAAAATGTTTTCCACACAAGCATGGGGACCTTGTAAGCACCCCCAGAAAAAAAATCTGACAGGGCGCTGTGTGCCTGTAACTCTAGAAGGGGTGGGGGTGTGGTGTGGAAGAGACAGGAGGGTCCCTGCAGCTGTCTGGTCTGTGGCTGTCCATGAATCGGTGATCTCCAGGTTCCGAGCTCAGAAAGTGTCCTGGAGAGGGATGGGGACTGCTCAGGCTTCCACATGCATTGTGTGTGTGTGTACCCACTTGCACACATGCAACACACACACACACACACACCCCAACCCTCATCTCTGACTCTGGGTGGCCAGCACTTCCAGCATGTGATTCGTCATAGGCTCCCATCCTCTCAAGCGTCTCTTGAGCTGTAAGGAGTCTGGATTTGCTCTTTCCTCCCAATCTGGTCCCATGCAAACCGGGGCCTGGACACGGAAGCCATGGAAAATGGCAGGTAGAGCAGGTATCCCCAGAAGGCCCTGCAGAACATGCCGGATATGCAATCGCATGGAAGCCCAGGGAGACGTGTGGTCGCAAGCAGTCTCAGAAAAGAACGCGGCAAGACTGCTTACTAACAGCACTATACGAACATTTCAAATGCGAAGTGCTGACACCGTTTGCAAGTGAAAGTGTGTCCACTGGCCCAGCCGTTCCAACCAAGAAACTGTAAGGAGGACTTACGCCCACAGATCCTACCATGGACTCCTACAGGTGTCACTGAGCACGACATCTCTCCGCTTAAAACGTCAGTTACAATATGGTTTGTTTCAAGGAAATGTTCCCGTTTTAAAATTACAGTAGACTGTGTTGGTCACCACGTTTATGTTGCAAACAAGATCATTAACATCTTTTCACTTAAAATGCCAATTAAAATATAGTTTGTTTCAAGTGGATGTCCTCTTTTTTAAAATCACTCTGTGTGTTAGGCACCATGTTTATGTTGGAAACAAGATCGTGATAGAATTTTTTTTTTACTTTCACCTTGTCAAGGAAGGAGGATGGTGACTCAGTTCTCTCTAATTTGAGAGGAAGAAGCCAGTGACAATCACAGTGCATTTAATCCCCTTGGAGGCGATGGCTCATCTCAGAAATGGCTGCAGTCAATTAGCTCTCATTCGGGGCAATCATGGCTTCTTGTGTTAGAGAAGACAAAGAATATTTCATGGAGAGATGGACAGAGAGGGCCCTCTCTTTCCTCGCACATTTATCTCCACTGAATCCTTTTAGCCTGGCGAGTGTCATATGCGAGCCGTGCCGGTTCTTGCAAATACCGTTGGACCTATTTTCATACCCATGATTCCTTCTCTTGTTTTCTTTCTTTTTAAAGTTTACTTGTTAGCCTATGTTAATTCATCTCAGTTACAGTCTTTATTTGATGATCCTTCAGATGTGTTGATTTTTTTCCCCAAACTTGAATTTAATTTAATTTTCCCAGAATTTCTGTAACTTGAAAAGTAATTGTATCAGGGGATGAGTTTATTTCACATCCTTTTGGAAGGATAAACTTAGGGTAATTTCCTATGTTGCTTTGAAACACTAACCAAAGAGTTTTCTGTCTGCTCCAAAAATATCGCCAAATACTTTCCAGCAATTTTCGCCTTCTTCATATTTCAGTTTTTCCTTATGGGGATTGAGAGAATATATGTGTGTGAGTGTGTGTGTCTGTGTGAGTGTGTGTGTATGTATGTATGTGTATGTGTGTATATATTATATATATATATATATATATATGTATGTGTATATGTTTGTATGTATGTTGTTGCAGTTTGCCTGCAAGGTTGCTGACAAATCACCCTCAAATGGCTTAAGAGAACAAGGTGTTTATTTTGTTATGATAGTCCAGTTACAGTTCTCAGTCCAGCTGGCCACACCATCTCTATATAATGCCTGAGAGGACGATCCTTACTTGCCAGACCAGCATGTCTGGCCAAATGTACACAAGGATGCCGACTCTCTCAACCAACTGTGTTTTATTCCAGGGCCTAGTCCCATCCACCATGGGCTGGGCCTTCCCCATTAGCCAGACAATCTCTTGATGTTTGCTCTAGTTTTAACCACTAATTCTCCACAAATGTGCCCAGAGCTCAAACCCTCAATTGTCAAGTTGACACCTGTACCTAACTATGATGAATGTATATATAGTTTCTCTCTCCAAAATATATCCGAAATACATGAATACATTGTGCTTTCGTTTTCAAGTAGATCGAGTTGAGATAATTGGTGTTAACCTAGTGGTTCAGGAGGGCAGCCTCTGCACAACAATCATGGCATGTGGCTCACTCATACGTACATAACCTGTAATTATGTATGCCCAGAGTGCAAACAAGTTGGATGACACCTCCGGTTTGTATTATTGAAGAATGTGGGTGTCCTTTCCTGCGCCCGAGGTTGTTGTTCCACGTCTTTCTCTTCTGTAAGCAAGTAGTTGAGAATTCTGAGTCATGACGAAGTGTAGCACCAGCACATGAACTTGTTTGGCGTATAGTGTGGTCAGGCATGGTGGCACGTGCCTGTTAGTTCCAGCACAGGAGTGGTCGGCGTGGGATGACATCGTAAGGTCACCATCACTTCAGCCACACAGTGAGTTCAAGGTCAGCCTGGAACACAGAGTGAAACCTTATGTCAAAAGACAACGGCACACACCAAGGCTGAGCTGGCTAAGCGCTTGCTGTGCAAGCATGAAGACCTGAGTTTGGATGTCCAGCACCATGTAAAACTTTGGGTGTGGTGTGTGCACCCAGCACCAGGCAGACAGAGACAGGGGGTCATAGTTAGACACAGGTGTCAACTTGATGGCTGAGGGTTTGAGCTATGGCACATTTGTAGAGAATTCATAGTTAAGCCCAGAGCAAGCCTGCAGGAGATTGACTAGTGGATGGGGAAGGCCCAGGCCATGGTGGGTGGGACTAGGCCCCGGGCAGATGAATAAAATGGAGGGAGCTGTTTGGGAATGGAGGCGGCCAGTTCTCTTAGCCCTTTGGTGACGGTGCACGCTCTCCCGCCAACTGGACTAACAACTGTAACTGACTGTCATAAGAGAACCTTGTTCCCTTGAGCTGTTCGGTGGCAATTTATCAGCAACATGCAGGTGAACTGCCACACAGGGGACCCTGGGGCTGTCTAGCAAGTCAGTGGGCCAAATGGGTGAGCTGCAGACTCGGCGGGGCCTGGTTCAGAAGAAACAGGGTGGAGAGGGTGGAGAGATGGCTCAGTGGGTAAGAGCACTTGCTCTGTGAACATGAGGACCTGAGTTCAAATCTGCAGAACCCTTGAGAAAAGCTAGACCTGGCTGCGCGTGCCTGTGGCCGGGGTTAGGGGCAGAGCGTGTGCCAGCAGCTGAAGCAGTGAGTACCAGTTCAGGAGAGACTCTGCCTCAGGGAAGTAAGGTGGAGCGCCGCAGAGGAGACACCCGGGGTCCTGTCTGGCCTCACACTCACGTGTGTGCACCCTACACATATACCACACACAACATATATACCACACATACCACATACAACACACATACCACACACAACACACATCCCACACACAACACACATACCTCACACAACACACATACCATACAACACATTTACCACATATACCACAAAACACATGTACATGTATTCCACACACAGCACATATATCACACACAGTTCATACCACATACACATCATACACACACACATATCATACCGTACACACACATCACACACATGCATCACACCATACACATATCACATACCATATACATATCACATGCACATATATCACACACATATCACACTGTACATACACATTTTGTACATACACATTATACTGTACACACGTCACACCACACATGCACATTCACTTATGCATACACATCATACACATAACACATCATATCACCACATACACATATCACTCACACTCATACATCACACTAGACTCAGAACACACACACACACACACACACACACAAGATGGAGCTAGAGGAAGACACTGGATATCGACCACAGGCCTCTATAAGCATACACATGTACACACATGCATGTGCATACATACCCATGTACACATGTGCATATGCACACCCCATACATATATTCACACACCCTACCAACTAACAGAACAACAAAATGATCCCACCACACTATACTGCTGCTGCGTAGAGAGACAGCTGGTCCTATTTCCCACCATTTTCCCACACTTGTGATTGCTTTTGTCTTTTAAAGGAAAGGCTAAAGATAATGAACTCTGGCTGGAGAGATGGCTCAAGGGTTAAGACTCTGTCTTGCAAGCAGAAGGTCCTGAGTTCGGATCCCAGGCCCATGGAAAAAAATGGAAATATACTTCTGGCCCTGGTGGGTGGAGCCTGGGAAATCACAGAGCAAAGCAAGGGGCAGGTAGAAGCAATCCAGGATGATTCCTGAAGTCACCCTTTGTCCTCTATAGGGACACACAGTGTCCTCTGATACACACACACACACACACACACACACACACACACACACACACACACATAAATAAAATATGAAAAAAGATGATGACCTTGCTTGGGGTAGAAATCTTAAAGATCAGTGACTTTTTGTTGAGGTGCCACGTCTTACCTTCTTTTATCACGAAGTTACTAACAGAAGACTTTTCTAAAATGCCACGCAGTGGACACACAGGCACCCTCTAAGTTACTTCCTCTTGGCAAAAGTCAAATTGTCTCGTTGATACCAAGGTGTAGATTGTGTCTACTCATCTTGTGTCCCCCTACCGGTGGCCACCGCCCCAGGAGGAAGTAGACAGGCCTCTGGCAGCTGGGTGGGGTCCTCATCGTTAACGGTGGTCGAGATAGGCGTCTCCACCTGGCTCTTGATTGACACAGCTGGATACAGACACAAGACCACCAAACAAGGCTGCCCAGTCATAATAATAATGAGCCATTATTACCCTGCTCGATCTAATTTACCTTGAAGGTTGATGGATTCCAAATTAATTCTGAGATGAAGAACCGCTTGCAGATGTGTGACAGTTAGCTGCCCGCGTGTGGTGGGTCACTTGCTTCTCTGCCTCTCCAGGACTTGGGGAGTTACCAGATGAGCAGTAGAGAGACTCTGGTCAGCTGTGGAGCATGGTGGGCACAAGCATGTGGGGGTCTTGTTAATAATATCAGCAAGTGCTTTGATTTGTGTCATGAGTTCTCAGCAGCAAACGTCTAATTTTTTTGTCTCCTGGGTAGATGTGTGTGGGTGTGTGTAGAAGAGGGCACTGTGTGTGCCCGTGGAGGTCCTAAGGGTGACACCAGGAATCACCCTAGATTGCTCTCCCTCCTTATTGCTTCCCAGGGCCAGAAGTATAGGTGCCATTTCCACCTGGTGTTTTACCATGGAATCTGAACTCAGGTCCTTTTGCCTATGAGACAAAGCTTTAACCCCTGAGGCATCTCCACAGTCCCACAAATGTCTGTTTCTCAACATCTTTATTTATTGAATGAGATAACTGAATATACTGTTTTGCTAAAAGGGAAAGATCGTATTTAAGATCAAAGGTGACATGTATATTTTTATTTCCTTTCATTTCATTTACTTAATCATCATTCACAGAGCCAATCACAGAGAGACCCCTGCATGCAGGGTCCTAAACTGAGTTTCATAGAAGGTTTCCTTTTGCTTTTTTTTTTTTATTCAATTGTGCGTGTGTGCATATGTATGTGCGCGCACGTGCGTGTGTGTGTGTGTGCGTGTGTGTAGAACCACGGACGAATTCGTGAACCACCATGGACGCCTCCACCTCCTTCTGCCCCGGGATTCACAGGCTCCGCCCTACCAGGACCAGAAGCGCAGGCCGCCCCCGCTTCCGCCTGGCGTCTATACGTGGGATCTGGGATCCGAACTCAGGACCTTCTGCCTGCAAGGCAGAGGCTTAACTCCTGAGCCACCTCTCCAGCCCTCCTTTTGCTTTTTTCAATCACACAAAGCTCATTTCTAGCATAATGTGGCTACACCCATTTGGCTTTGTGTAAAGAAAAGAAGAGATCCAACTAAACAAAAACAAGCAGGCAAGACTGTTCCGATAACCTTGTGCTTCTCTGCTCTAACTTTCTACCTTTCACATCCTTTCTTCTTGTTTCTTTCATTTTGCGTTTTGATTCTACTCTAAACCTTAGTCAAAGAGAAGACTGAGGCACTGTACATGTGCCTGCATGAGGTGGGAAAGAAAGCAGAGGGGTTCTTGGGATGCGTAAGTTCTGGAATTTTCTGGAACGAAGAGGAAGCATTTCCTCTTATTCCTCCATCCCACCAGCCATCAGATAAAGATGGTTTCTACCCAAAATTCCCATCAGCATTTTGAGGGGGTCCTAGTTGAATCTAGAGTCATCGTCATCCCCAGTTCACAGTATCTGGGGGTTTCTGAAGTGTTTCATCTGTACTGTCACCACGTGGGTGAGGAAGGTACCCCCCGTTTGTGCTCAGAGATGCCCTTCGTACAGCTGAGGACGGTTTAATGAGCCTGTGGCAAGTTGCCCTGTGTGGCTTCCTTGCTGCTGACATAAAAGATCCCGGCAAAAGCCACTTGGAAGGTCTCATTTCAGGTCACAGTTCGGGGTGCAGCCTGCCAGGGTGGGGCAGTCAGGGAGGAAGGAGCCTGAGGCAGCAGGTGTTGGGGTGTCCACAGTCAGCAAGCAGAGCGCCACGGATGAATGTGTGCTGCTGCTTCCCTTGCTTTCTCTTTCTTTTCTAAGTGACTTTCAGTCAGCCTACGAAGTAATGGATTTCAAATGAACCTTTTTCCTTTCACGTTTGCACGTCTGTTGTGTGTATGTTGCATGTGGGTGGATGTACACATGTGTGTGCAGGTGTATGTACATGCATGCATTTGAGTGTCCACGCCTGTGGAATCATCCTTAACCATTTTTCCACCTTATTGTTGTGAGCCTGGGTCTCTGATTAAACCCAGGACACACCAATAGGACTATGCTCGCTAGCCTGCTTGCTCTGGGGCTTCCCAGGTTCCGCCTTCAGGGCTGGAATTACAGTTCGCCACACCAACTTGGCCTTTTTTACCTGGAATCTGGGGATCTGAACTCAGGTCCCTTTGCTTGAGTGGTGTCACAGTTTGAAATGTGAGTTGCCCCTACAGGTTCACATGTTTGAACTTTTAGTTGTTTGGGAAGACCATGGCACCCTTAGGAGGTGGAGTCTTGCTGGAGGAAGGTAGTCACAGGGGCGGGCCTTGAGGTGGGTTAGTCTCACCTACTTCCGGGAGATGTGTGCTCTGCAGCTGGCAATTTTGCAGCTCTCAGCTTCCATGATGATGAATGTGACCTTGGCTGCCTCCAACTCTGCCAGCCAGTCATGCCTTTTCTGACACTCTATCTCCCTTCCGGAACCGTAAGCTGAATAAGCTTCCCTTTTCTCCCGAGAGATGCTTGACTTTGAGTGGTGTCCCCATAGCAACAGAGGGAGCAGTCAGTACACAAGCAAGGACTTTTACAGTGAGTCATCTCTCCAGCCCTTGCTGTGACCTGTTCACATGTAAATATCATTGCAGTTTTCTCTTATTCTCCCTCCATCAGCTGCTCTCCCCAACCTTCCCGGCCTTTCCCCCAACAATCCCTCCCATCTGCTTTCCTCTCCCACAGATTATATCACCCTCCCTTATTCCCCCTCCTTCATACCTCTTCCTGCCTTAACAGAGCCCCCTTTCTACTTTCCTGTTGCACATGTATGTTTAATAATTCACATATGGATAGAAATCTAGAGTCTGCATCTAAGAGAAAACCTGCAACATTGTTTTTCTGTGTCTGGCTCTTTTCACTTAGCCGACGGACCCATCTCTGTTCTGTCCGTCTTCCTGAGAATTGCTGTCTTCACTGCTTCCTCTTGTCTGCGTTGAACACATTTTCTTCACCCATTCTTCTGATGAGGGGTTCCGCAGTTCAGCTACATGAATCCTGCAACAAACACGGACATGCAGGCAAAGATCACAGTTTGTCTGTCTGTTTCTAACATATAGACTTTTCAAGGGCTGGAGAGATAGCTCAGGGGTTAAGATTCTGCCTCGCAAGCAGAAGGTCCTGAGTTCAGATAAGTGGTGGTCTGCACTTCCAGCCCTGGTGGGTGGGGCCTGGGAAATCCCAGAACAAAGCGAAAAGGAGATAGAAGCAATCCAGGATGATTCTGAAGTCACCCTTCTTCCTCCACAGGGACACATAGTTTCCTCTGATACACACACACACACACACACACACACACACACACACACACACACACACAAAATGAATGAATAAATAAAGTTTCAAAATATAGGCTTTTCACTTGGAGAGGGCTGGAGTCATACTGCTGACCCCCATGATGTCACACCTGGCAAAGGACTCAGCGAATATCTGTTGAACGAATAGACAGAGAAACAAAAGCCCATAAAATGAAATTGTCCCAATTTAATTTTGGTTTAAAAGAAAATTGAACATTTAACACATTTACTTTCATTGTTCCTTTTAGTGTGTGTGTGTGTGTGTGTGTGTGTGTGTGTGTGTGTGTGTGTGTGCTGATGTTCCCTCTAAACCTTGAGCATTTTAAAGGATTAAGTTCAGAGAGCTGAGAGATAAGACTCCTGTAATTTAAATGAGTTTGTTTTGATTTTTTTAAACTTATTTATTTTGTGTATGTACATGTGTACCTGGCCGTGTGTGTGTGTGTGTGTGTGTGTGTGTGTGTGTGTGTGTGTGTGTGAGAGAGAGAGAGAGAGAGAGAGAGAGAGAGGGCACTGTGTGTCCCTGTGGAGACCCAAGGGTGACTTCAGGAATCATCCTGGGTTGCTTCTACCTCCTTTTTGGTTTGCTCGTGATTTTCCAGACTTGGCCCGCAAGGGCTAGAAGTTAGGGCTGCCACTATTTCCGCCTGGTGTTTTTATGTGGGACTTGGGATGCGAACTCAGGACCTTCTGCTTGCAAGGCAAAGTCTTAACCCCTGAGTCATATCTCCAGCCCCAATTTTTTTTTCTTCAACACCATTAAAAACCTGATTCTTTTTCTAGATGATTATGAACTTTAGTAAATTTGGGGTGGAGGGAACAGTTGGACTTCTGCTTAAGCAGCTTTTACCTGGCTTTCGTTTTATCTGTGCAGAGCCTGTGTACAAGTCGCTTCCAGAGTCTCGGGATAGGAAGCAGCAGCAGTACTCATGCAAGGAGCTGAGCTATAAGGTCTGTCCTCCCTCCCTCCCCTCCCCTTTCCTTCTCTCCCTTCCCTCCTCCCTCCCTCTTTCCTCTCCTCTCCCCTCCCTTCCCCTCCTTTCTTCCTCCCTTCATTTCTTCCTTCCTTCATTTCACCTTCCTTCTTTTCTTCCAAAACACAAGTTTCTTTCCTTCATTTTAAAACATTTTTTGGAGAGCATATCTGTGCACATATATGTGAGGCACATGTTCAGGCCCTAGTGTGTATGTGTGGGGGGTCCGAGGACAACGTAGGAGTAGGTCCTCTCCTTTTGCCATGTGTGCACCATGATCGAACTCACATTGTTAGTTAGGCTTGAGAAAAAGCCTAACTTCACCTGCTGAGCCAACTTACTGGCCTCTCCCTCCCTCCCTCCCTCCCTCCCTCCCTCCCTCCCTTCTTCCTTCCCTCCTCCCTCTCTTCTTCCTTCCCTCCATTTCTTTTTTTCTGCTCTTATTTGGTTCCAAGTTTTCATCTTTGCCATTTTCAAAGCGGGTTTGGGTTGGTCGCGCTTGAACACAGCGTGCCCCAACTTTTGGGTATGCCTTCCCACAAGTCACTGCAATCCTATGAAGGAGAATGCATACGGGACCCAGGGACAAGAGCTTCTTCAGTCCGGGTGAGGCACGCTGCTAGTGACAGGCCCAGCCGAGCCCTCCCTAGCGGAAATAGAAGTGAGGTTTTCCATCACCGAACAAGCCACCGAGACAGGAACTTGTGACCCATGTCGGGTCCCTCCAGGTTCACAATGGATTCATCCCAGCAGGTTTCTGGAATGATCTGTGTGCTGCCAGGCGGCAACAGACACAGCGTGAATGGATTTATTCCACCTTGTTTATCGGTGAGTCAAAGCGCTGTACTGTTGGGCTGACATTTGTAGGCAGAGTCATGGTGACTCAGCACGCGGCCTTAGGCAGGTCATTGGTCTGTAGGTCATTGGTCTGTAGGCGACAGATTTGAAAGTCGAATCATCCATGTTTTACCAAAGACTAGGCACTTAATCATGTGGACAATGTCTGGTAAGAAGACACTCTCTTCTCCTGTGTCCTTAGCAGTATTCTCTCGGGTCTCAGAAATATAAACAGCAGAGCATGATAATAAAAGTGAGGCCCATGCTGGCGTTAGCGCTCAGAAGCATACCAAAGCACCCCATTAATTCACTGTTTTATGCCATAACTATATGCATTGTCATATTTTAGAGCTCTTTCCACTGTCTGAAAAAAGGTTGGCAGACTGGTCGGGGACAGGGGAAGTCAGAGATCATTAATTTAATCGAATCCCATGATTACCATAGAGAGCAGGTAGGATCGTTGTATTGAAAAGGGACAGCCTTTTCTGTTCCGTGCTGATAGGGACAGCCACCATTTGTAGCGGCCATCAGGAGCTATCAGAGCGCCCACTCACACTTCGTGCGTGTGTGCGTGTGTGTGTCCAAGGTATCTGGAACTCACTCCAGCCAGGGCTGGCCCCACACAGTAATCTTCCTGCCTCTTCCTCCCAAGGGCCAAAGCCACGCCTGCCCTTAATACCTGCTTTCAACCCACCACCTCCATCACTTCTCCCTGTGCATCTGCCAGAGCCACTGTCCTGTGTTCGGGCAGCCAGGTGTTGCTGAAGAGATCCTGGCGATGAGGACAGGGTGGTCTACTAGCCTGTTCAGGCTGCTATGACAAAATACCAAGAAGCAGGGAGTTTAGAAACCACAGAAATCCATGTCTTATTGTGACAGCCACCCGGCCAAATGAATCAGCGTATTTTCAGTTTATTAGAAATAGAGTGCATAGGCTTGCTGCTAAAATTCCTGCTTTAAAGCAAATCCGTTCGTCTACCTCCCTCATCTTGGTATGTGCTGTGCAGCCTTGGTGCGGACTCACCCTGTCTCCCGAGCTAAGATGTACGGTCTGGATAAAGCCTAGCTGGTCTCATAACAGGCCAATCCTAACTCATCCTGTAGCATGGTCAGATGCAGCCGCAGCCACGACTCATCCTGTCCCATGAGTTAACCCCTCACCCTAAACTATGCAGCCTTGAGTTGCACAACACGGGCATGCACTAATATCAAGACGCAATCATGAACTTTGCAGGGCCTCTGTCTGGCTGCCTTTGCTCCCATAACCTATAAAAGCCTTGTGGAGACCCCCATCTGGGCTCTCCAGTGTCCCAGCATTAGCCTACCTGGAGTGCGGCCGCCTTAAAGCTTGCTCCGGGATGTTCAGTGTGCTGCTCTGAATGGTCTCGCCGGGGTAGACTACAGCACTGACTGGCAGCTCCAAGTCCAAGATGAAGGTACTGGCAGGCTCGGTGCCTGGTGAGGGTCACAGATGATGTGTGCTCTGTGTTTTTTCATTGGTAGGCACAGAGGAGTCCACCTAGGCCTCTTACGAATGCCCTGATCTAGCCCATGACCCCCACACCTGTGCAAAGCTACATCCCCTGAAACCTTGAACACACAAGCAAGGACTCTAGGAGTCTCCTGAACTCAAGGCAATAGCTGTGCCCGTTTCTGGGCCGTGACGACTTCTGTTGGGGATTAGTGGGGTGAAACCCTGGATGCCATGAAAGTCACCCTGACCCTGGGGAAAAACTAGAACCAGCACCTGTTGGATCTGCACGCCCTGGCTCGCGCCTGAAGAGACCCTGGTCTCTGTCTGTGGCTTCCAGAAAAATCTCTTCTTTAGGTGAAGAGCAGAAGATGTGTGGCCCGACGCCGACCAGCCCCCCCAGCTGGAGAGCCCAGGCTCATGTGGAGGGTTAGCTCTTGTGGAAGCACACTGGGGCTGGGGGTAGGGTCCAGCGGGGTCCCAGGGGCACCCAGGGGCTGCTCTTGATCACCCAGCCTCATGGTTCTGCCGCTTGCCCTCCAGCGACTAGGCAGCTCTCCTATTGCTCTGCCCCCCACTTCACACCAAGTGAAAATAAAGCCTTTTACAGAAAAAATGTTGTGGGGGATTATGCAGTCAATGGGGGAAAGTAGACTGGAAGTACATTGAAATGTGAGCCTACTTATACTACTACTTCACCCTGCTAAGTTCCTCATTCCGTTTACTACTTGGAACTGGGCTCAATTATCACCTCCTTGCTGCTGGTATTTGGCTGTTGGGTCCTAGGCTTTACCCATACGTCGTCCACATCTCCTTTAGGAGCTTGCTTGCTATTTCTATCCATCCATCTGCTTGCTTTAAAGTCCAGCCGCAAACCTGACAGGATGTGACACAGCGTGGGAAGGATCTTTGACCATCTCCCTATTGCTTCCTACGACCTCCTGCTAGCTCTTCAGCTTGGCCAACACACCTCCAGAGCTACTCAGCTTCCAGAGCCACATCGCGTAGGTCCAAAAAGAAGCCCGGAGAGAGATCCGTGTCTGCCTCGGTGGAGGTGATTCTGAACCACTTGAGAAGGTCATGTTTCGCCAGTAATACAGATCTGATGGCAGAAAAGCTGCCGTGGCTGGTTCTGGAAGTCGGAGATGGATGAGAAGATGGTCCCAAGGTTGAGGGTGGAGAGGGGACTGGAGGGAGCAGGAGGCTGAAGGAGGCGTTTCTGGCTGACTTAATCCACACCGTGTGGAAACAAGTCACAGATCTGTGGGACCACCGAGAGTGGCTCCAAATGTCATAGTTTGAAACAGCATCTCCTTCACTGGCTCTCGTAAGCTAACAGTTTGGGCTGGTCTAGTTGGAATGTTCTAGAATGTTCTCTGCTCCATATGGTGTTGGCGTGACTCATTCAGACCTCTGCACGCTCGCTAGGACAGCTGGCTGTGCTGTTTCTCCAACTGGTCATCTAAGTTGACTTCACCCAGTGATGGTGTTCCAGCAGGGGCTAGAAAGTCTCTCAGGGCTTTATTTGCATTTGGTGCTGTTCATCCCTTAGTTGCCTAACTTAGAAATTAAATTGTGTTATCAATACATATATATGAGAACAGCATATACAGAATTGTACCATCCATTGGAGGGTCTTAGAACTGGTCCCCTGTAGATGGGGCTGGAGAGGTGGCTCAGGGTTAAGCCTCTGCCTTGCTAGGTGGAAGGTCCTGAGTTCGGATCCTAGACCCCACAATTGAATTAAAAAAAAAAAAGAACTGGTCCCCTGTGGATACGGGAGTTTCTGTGTTGTCTCTTCCTGTTGCTCAGCACCGTGCCCATGTACACAGCACTTTGGTACTGTGCACACGTTACAACTGCCTGCTATACTCAACTCTCTAGGTGGTCCGTGGGACGCTGCCATGCCCAGCCCTCTAAGGGGTCAGTACGATGTTTTTTCCTTGGGCCAGTCTGCCAAGATAGAACAGGAGAGGCCTACTAGAAACAATACTGTCTCTCAGTGTTTCCCCTCTGAGCATGTATCCTGGGACCCCATGGGGAAGAGTTTTATGTCTCAAAATGACAATGAGGTGGGGAAGAGTTTTATGTCTTAAAATGACAATGAGAGGTGAGGCCCTCCCATTAGCCTGTGATTCTGTTCCCTGAGCCTGAACTAAGAGTTGGAAACCGTTCCCCCTTTAGTTCCTTCTTAGGTACCCATTCGGTCATGAGTTGCCGATTGTTTTGTGGTTTGTAAGTTCTGGGACAAGAAAAGATTCATCTAAAATCTTGTATGAGGACAGTATTGAGCTGACCCATGGAATTCTGCACATCTGCTCATGGTTAAGTAGTTAAGGTGGGTTGTGAAGGAAGAATGCTAGAGCTGGATAATTTATCAGCTACTTGGACATTATAAAATATTAATTACAAAAATCTAATGACTATGTCCAATGACAGAGTGTGTAATGGGAAAGATTGCTAAGGGATGTCTGGGAAGGTTGAGTGTGTCCTGAATTTTTTTCCTAGTCTTGGAAAAATCAGTGGTCTAAAATGTGTGACTGCTACTGTGTGTGTGAGTGTGTGTGTGTGTGTGTGTGTGTGTGTGTGTGAAGTGCTAGTCTCTGAGAGACCTTAAAGAGGAGAAGAGAAACAGAGTTTTGCATAGATCTTCCCAGTGGGCCGTGGAAGAGCATCATTCTAGAACAGCAGGCTGCAGTCTTGTGGTCCTTCCCTCTGAAGATCTCTTGCTGCAAGGAGTAGAAAATTCATAGGAGTAGCACCAAACTTCAGCCCCGACAGCTTACACTCCAGTCAGCTGGAGAAGTGGAAGGACAGGAGCTCTCCAGAAAGTTCTGTCCTGACACAGTCCCCCAGGACTCCTGAATTAGAAATTTCTTACATTATTATTTTTGGCCAAAAATATCTATATTGTTGTCAGTTACATGTAGTTTTCCCAACATCAAATAACTGCTTCTCTCCCTATAGCCCAAGGCAGGTGGCACAAAGCCACATATTCCTCCATGATGGTGATGGTTTCTATTGATATGTCAGTATGCACAGTTGTAGAAATCAATGATATTCCTGCTATAATTTGAGCTCTTCTCTTTGACACCTTTGTGCTTACTTTTACATGGAGAGACCAGATATTGCAACATGATCGCTATTGTGAGAAGAGGGTAAAAAACTTTGAAATGTATGGGATCCCCAACTAATTTATCTCTCTGAGCTTTGCTTTGCCTCTGTGTACATGTGTCTAGTGATTTCATAGCACTGTGAGAAAGCCAAGATGATGATAGTCATTCCTGTCTGTAGAAAAGGAGGAAATTAAGTTAGAATATAATTGATTATTGCTCTGCAGACATTTACCTTCTTTAACTCTTGAATTTACAATGGCTTGTAAACTCATTTTTATTCATCTGTCTATGAATGTGCAGTTTCTGATAGTTTTGGAACCGTTTTTTTAACTTCATTAGGCTTTCTTGTTAATTAGTAAGTTAAAATTATGCATTTTATATGTGTAAGCCACAATTATATTCTCTTTTAAGAATTGCCCTTAAGCATTAGCTTGTACTCTCAAATCTAGATGCCTGGATTGGAGGTGTAATTATCTGTTTATACCATCTGCTTGGAGAGACTTAGGTCCTTTCTCCATCTACCCAGATATGAGCTTCTGTTCTTTGTTTGTAGAAAGGGGATAATTATAATATCTAACTAGTTGGGTTATGGTGTGGATTCATTGCTATATGCTTTGTAGCACTAGTTCTTAATATAAACACTAGAAAAGTATTGTTCTTTTTTGTGTTGATGCAAACATACATGTTTATATGTGTTGCAGGCATGTATGCAAAAATGTACGTGGAGGCCCAGGGATGACATCAGAAATCATCCTGGAATGGTCCACCTCCTTATTGCTTTGCTCTAGGGTTTCCCAGGCTCTGCCTTCCAAGGCTGGAATTGCAGGTCGCCACTATATCCACCCAGCATATTAACAGGGATTTGGACATCTGTATGCTTTCAAGGCAAAGGTTCTAATCATTTTGATTCAATCAGGAAATATGCACATACACATACACAAACACATGTACACACACGTACACACACACACACACTGCTTCTGAACTCAGGCAGCTCACACTCTTCTTGCTGCACTGCAATGCTTCTGCATGCAGATGAAATATCAGCACAAATGGAGGTGTTTCCCGCCTCTCTGTTTTTGAAGCTGCTTCATTGGAAGCAAGCACACACCATGAGCTTGGCTTTTACAGTTTTGCTATCCTTCCTGAAAATTCATTTCCAAGTCAAAACCCACTCATGAACTATTTAAGCAAAGTTGTACATTTTGATCTTTTTCTGCCCAGCATGTTTGATTCTAGAGCAGTTCTTCCTAAAAACCACGAGTTGGTTTGCTCCCTTGGGGAAACCAACCAGCTACTCAGCACTGGATCCCCAAATCTTGCTGATCGGAGTGTGCCCGGCTCAGCAACCTTCAAGGGCTTCAAGAGATTGTTCTTGAATTCCAGCAGCTCAAATGTGCTCCAGACTTCCTTGAGAATCTTCATGAGTCTACTTTGACCTGATCCCTAGGCGACTACAAGGCATGTAGAAGTCTGAGGATTGTTCCAGAAATTATCCCCGATTGCCTCATCCCTGCCACAGCTGCTGCTGGAGGAGATGCGCCAACCACCAGCATCATCCTTGAGCACGGGTCACGCCCACTTCTCTTTCCCCTTGTGTCAGTCAGCATGGGCCACGCCCACTTCTCTCTTTCCCCGTGTGTCAGTCAGCACGGGCCACGCCCACATCTCCCTATGTTGCGGTTTCCTTGAGCAGTCGGGCTCTTTCTTACTCATTCACCTGGCAGCTCCCACTGCAGCCAGTGGCATGTCGGGAACTAGAAGATGGTTGACGGCTTCGTCCCTAGCTCTACAGAACTCAGCGCTGAGCTGAGGGTTTCCAAATAGGTAAACAGAACCTCAAGAAGCTCCCCGAAGACATGAACAGTGGGTGCTTTTACACGGGCTTGAGGGGATTTGTACTTCGATGACTCCACGAGGGGAAACACAGAACACAGGCTGCAGGGTTCTAGGGTGGCAGCTGCAGAGAAACCTCCTCCTCCTGTTCCTCCTCCTGCTCCTCTTCCTTCTCCTCGTCCTCTTCTTCCTCCTCCTCTATTTCTTCCTCCTCCTCATCCTCTATTTCTTCCTCTTCCTCCTATTCCTCTTTCTCCATTTCCTCTTCTTCCTCCTCCTCCTCTTCCTCCCCTTCCTCTTCCTCCTCCTCCTTTTCCTCCTCATCCTCTTCCTTTTTCTCTCTCTTTGCACATGTGTATATTTGTGTGTGTGTGTTTGCACAAGAAGGCGCATGCATGCACGCGTGTGCACCTATGGAGGTCCAAAGGTGACGTCAGGAATCACCCTGGATTGCACTCCCTCCTCATTGCTTTGTTCTGGGGTTTCCCAGGCTCCCCCTTCCAGGACAGGGATTGCAGACCACCTCTATATCTTCCTGGCATTTTTACGTAGGATCTGGGATTGTTCAAGTCCTGTTGCTCGGGAGGCAAAAGCTTTAAGCCATCGCTGTTTATTTTTTGTTTGTTCGTTTTGAGACAAGATCTCATATTGCCAACACTGGCCTCAGTTCATTATGTAGCTGAGGCTGCCCTTGAGCTTCTTGTCCCCCTGCCTCCGCCGCTGAGTGCTGGATTACAGGTGTGGACCTTCTTGGCCAGTTTATGCAGCGCTGGGTGTCAACCCCAGGCTTGGTGCAATGCTAGGCCAGCAGCCAACTGGCTGTTCCCAGCCCTGGTGAACACTCTGATGCCTCCTGTCTCTAGGCTGGATGCGGCTCTCCTCCCTTTCCTGCTGGACTCTAGGGTGGACACTGCTCTCCTCCCCTTTTCTGCTGGATTCAGTTGGCTCAGCTCTCAAGTGGGGGCACAGTAAGATTATTGCTGAACTTAGGCTCCCCTGGGAGCAGAGCCCGAGACAGGGATTTGGGTGTGGCACCTTGGTATTGACCATGGGACAGTGGGAACTGTGAGCAGAGGACTCAAAGCAGCCACTATCAAGGTTTTGGTCCATAACAGTTTGGGAAGACTGCCCACTAGAAAGAGGGGCGCAGTCTGGCCGAGGGGTATCCCCGCAGTGGCTTGTGCTAAGAGCTTCGCATTCCCGTGGGCAGAAGCGGCAAGTAGTGCTGGGGTTGATATGGTTGGTGAGAGGGAACCCTGAGCTTGGACAGAACAGGCCATTGCTGCTGCAGGTAGAAATAGGGGCCCAGGGACATGACAGGAAACACCAGTCATTCCTGCAATGCTCCCGTGGGAGCAATTACAGGGCCGGATGGCAAAGTGCTCAGGGAGCGCCAGCAGGGATACCTCAGCCCCCACTGTGTTGGGGACCTTCCCAGCCCACGTCCCCATTTTTGAGACATGTGGTCCTGCTGTCTGTTTCCCGTCCTCCCAGCATGCTCTTGCCTCCCTCTTTCTTTGTTCCATGTAGCCCAAAGTAACAAAAGTGTTTTCCAGAAGGACAAGTGGGAGCAGAGTGGTCTTTTCTGGACCCCCTTCTGGGTAGGAGGCAAAGGTTAGTGGGTCACATTCTCTCTCCAGTCTGCCTCTTTAACTTTAGCACAAAGAGGGAGGGAAATAGACATGGAAATGCGCCGTGTGTGTGTGTGTGTGTGTGTGTGTGTGTGTGTGTGTGTGTGGACACATAGGTCCGTCTTCCCTTTTTCCATAGATTCTCAACAAGAATAAAGGCAGAGCATGAGCATCACATGCAATGTGTCCATTCTGACTTCGTCCTGAGGATTGAAAACCAACTTAGTCCTAATCAATGCTTCCACATGACCGCCTGGATTTAGCCTGGCAGTTACGACTTCTGTTCCTACCAGATGCCTCCCAGTCGAAACCCAGGGAGAGAGGGCCACCTTCCCTTGGCAGAACTCGTGGCCTTCCACACAGTGTGGTGGTGCCCCCCCTCCCCACGCTGGTATCCTCAGAATATTAGTGTTGTTTACCAAAAAAAATTGGAGTCAGGAAGTCACGGGAGAGTCATTCATCTTGAGCTTGGGCTTAGCGACTTGAAACAGAAAGCAGAAGAGGAGCTATAGGTTGGTTGTGTAAGGGTGGCCAAACACAGAGATTGCCAGAAAAAAACAAAAATCAAGAAGTGCCATCTGATTGCATGAAGAAATTCAGCAAAGAAAGAATCTATCCCAGAGAGTCTCTTCCTTAAGGCACACATTATGTGAAATGCACTGCGAATCTCTGAACGTTTCTGTGTTTATGTACCAGATATTCAGTTAGCAGCTAGGGCAACAGGCATAATGATAAGCTATTACTTTCCTTTAGAGTATTTTATTGGGGCTGGAGAGGTGGGTCAGGAGTTAAGGATCTGGGTTCAGATCCTGGATTCCACTTTAAAATCCCCAGATGGAAATGACAGAGACCCGCACTTCCAATTCTGGAAGGTGGAGCCTAGGAAACTCCAGAGCAAAGCAGAAAGGAAGTAGAAACAATCCAGGGTGATTCCTGAAGTCACTTTTGGGCCTCCACAGGCGCACACACACACACACACACACACATTTTATTCATTTATTTGTATGTATGTGGAGTTAGGTACGCCACAGTGAGCATTCAAGAGCAGATGAGAATTTATTAAAATCTATTTATTCATAATCTTCTGGGGCTTTGTCAACACAGTCTATTCTTTTCACTCCTTATTACACCCTCTCAATCCCCATCCCCCCCCCCCACTGCAGCAAGGACAACGTCCCAGTGGGCATGTCCCTGGGGAGAGTCGCTCCCCTTCTCCCATCTTTAGTCTCAGAGGGTGTATGGTGCTTCCCAAGGCCCCTCCCCTTCCATAGTGCACAGTAGAATGGCTGAATCTCGAGGTCTCGTGGAAGTGTACCCTGCTGTGGTGAGATCTCGGCTGCGAAGACCTGGTCATGCAAGATTTTGTCCCAATGACATTGGAGTTCACTTTGAGTGAACTCTACATGTGGATTTGGAGCAGAGAGGTGAGAAAATGTGACCTGGGTTTTAAAAGGCCTGTGGGCACCAGAGTCAAGGGGGATGGGATGGTGAACGCAGGCAGCCCATGGCTGCAACGGTGCTCTTGTGCAGCTCCATACGAAAGGCCACAGTGGTTGGAGCATGAAGCATGGCCGCAGGGACCAGAGAGACTCTGCCCAGGAAGATGGAAGACAGAACTCATTCATGAGAGTTGTCCTCTGACCTTGCATGTGCTGTGACATGCGTGCATCTCCTCATCCTCACCACACACACACACACACACACACACACACACACACACACACGCACGCACGCACATGCATTTGTATCTATGTGCATGTACATGAGAATACTTGGTGTGTGAGCCTGTGGAGGCCCAAGGGTGCTATTAGGAACCATCCTGGATTGCTCTACCTCCTTACTGCTCTGCTCTGGGGTTTCCCAGACTCCACCTTCTAGGGCTGGAATTACAGGCTCCCTGCCTGAAATCAAGTCCTTTTGCTTGGATTTTCACCCATGAGCTATCTCCCTAGCCCCATAAATAAAACATCTTAGAAGCAAGCAAAATACTTAGCTCCAATCTGACATCCTCTACGAAGGGCCTCCATAAAACTTCCTTTGGGTGTTATCGCCACAACCATGGCGTTTACCTGGGACGTGCACACCAATTAGCATGCATATTAAGTGTCAATCTTACTCTCAAAAACTCATTTAGAGCTGTCTGTCCATCATCTTCTTTTCAAAACTTAACTTGGAATCGTCCAGTTGGCTCCTCCAACAGCAGAGACCACTTCTTAGTGTTTTTGCCAAATAACTAGAAAGTAATTCTCATCTATCGCCTAATAGACAAGTAAACACAAATTCAGTCACTAACTCCTCTGTGCACTTGCTGAGATTGACAGCATTTTTCTCTGATTAACCTTCAATGAAAAATTAAAGTCATTAAAAATGGCTCAGGGGTTCAGCCCTTTGATGTACAAGCAAAAGGACTTGGATTCGCATCCTCAGGTCCTGTGTAAAAATTCCAAGCAGAAATGGAGGTGACCTGTAATTATAGTCCTGGAAAATAGGAGCATGGGAAACTGCAGAGAAAAGCAGTAAGTTGGTAGAGTAATCCAGGATGATTACGGATGTCACCCTTGGGTCTCCATAGGCACATTTACTTAAGTGCCCTCTGGCACATACACACACACACACACACACACACACACACACACACACACACGAACATAGGATGAAAGATATGTTTAAATCACTCTTATGGGGTGTGAGAGTAAGTCTGCAGGAGCAGAAGAGAAAGTACGCTGAGGTTGTGGAATGAGTAGGCACAGATCGGCGATATTCCTTCAAAGCCTCAATTCAAGCTTGAAGTTGGGGAGGACTATGGCGCAGTTTATTGGAAAAGCAGGTTAGCTAGTTGGGGCTTTTGCTGTGAATTCGTTCAGTGGCATTCGGCGTAGAGATGAAGTGGGGAGCCTGTGTTCTCAGGATTATTGGTGTGAATGACCCAGCTATTGCTCTTCCTGTGAACGTTTAGACCACGCTCGTCTACAGGGGCTGTAACCGGCTAAGAGCCCCTTAATAGGCAGAGCTGGACACTTGCTCTTTTTAGCAGCAGGATAGTGGGTTCATTCAGTCAGATTCTCCTGGGGGTGGGAAGCTTTCTCCTGTAGCACGGAATGGCCCATTAATCAGTTGTGTCAGGTTCTAAGCATTGAGATCCCACAGGATCACTGGATGTAACTGCAAGGAAACTCGGCCCCATGCATGTCCTGAGAATGAAACTTGCAGAGTTGCAAGCCCAGCATGCCATCTGTTTCTTGACAGCGTATAGGTCCAAGAGTTGTATTACTCAGCGGTGTACTCAATCTATCCCTGGCCCACCGAGGCCCCCTGATTACCCACCAATGTCAGCCTGCTCATGAGTTACGTGTCTGTGGACTCCTCGTGAATATCAATCTGGCCTCTCTGGTGTCATTATGCATCGCTAGATCATTCGTGTGATGACATTACCCGTGTGTCTTGGGAGACAGGGAGGCACTTGATGGTGCTTAAAAGAACAGGAACAGTTTCCTGGTACCAGGAAAATTATCAAGGGCCAAGAAAAACACCACGTGCTTCCCAAGGCCTACTCAGGTACGATATGTCGGTTTCAGTCAGACAGTGACGCGTCCAGGTATCAGCCTTTCCCTTCTCGCTGAATTCAGAAGAAAAAACCCAAGGATTGATGTGGAAGTTACTCTTCTCTGTTGCTGTGAGACACCACTTGAGTCAAGCAACTCGAAGGAGAGAGAGACTTATTCAGCCTATGGTTCCACAGGGGAGATACAGTCTTTCAGGGCAGAAACGGCATGGCTGGTGGCAGAAGCTGGAGGAGGCTTAAGTCACGTCCATTAAGGAGGCTGAGAGAGAGTTCAACCTGAAAACTGCAAGAACAGACTCACTAACTGAAGCTGGGCGGGGCTAACCAACCTCAAGGCCCACCCCCTGTGATGACTTCCTCAGCAAGACTCCACCCCCTCAAGGTGCCATGACTTTCCCAAACAACTAAGGATTCAAACACATGAGCCTGGGGGGACAACGTACATTTAAACCATGACAAGTAATTTCATTAAGATCATTCCCTAGTGATGTTTCTGTGGCATGTTCTAACTTTCATGTAGATTGTTTGCATTCAACACCAATTATTTAATTTTCTAGATGAGAATATAAAGATCCATTTCAGTAAGTGTTTGCCAGAAATGAGAGACATGTTGACTGGTTGATACATTGATAAAAATCAATTGATAAAGATTAAGAATGTCTTAATACCATTAGCTATTTTCCAGAGATGATAAGCAGACTGATATATAGTCAACTGCTAAAGATTAAGGTGGTCTTAATATCATTAGACGCTTGCCAGAAATGGTAGATTGGTTGATAAATGATTAATTGATCAAGATTAACAGTCTCATACTTCTATAGATTGAGCATCGACTTACTTACCAGGGCTCTAAGAACGCTTCTCGGTGTTGTCTGCAATGCTGTCACCTGTTTTGTAGCTTGCTGCTGTCAATCTGACTTCCTTCCACGCGGTTCCTGACACTGTTCAGTCTGAGGTCCCTGGCTCTGCACACGTTGGAATGTTCCCATAGACACTGGGCCTTCCTTTTGCACACTCAGACTCGCACCACACTTGCGGGTTTTTCCTGACACAATTCTTCATCGATCCGTTTGCGAGCATCGTCTCAGTTACCCTTTCTGCCGCTGCGATACAATATCCTGACCAAAGTGACTTCAGAGAGAACATGTTTATTCTGGCTCAAGGTTCACAGCCCCTCTTGGTGGGGAAGAGGCAGCTGGTCGCATGGCATCCACTGCCCCCAAGCAGACAGCTGTGAATGCACAGCTGTGAATGCACGCTGCCACTCAGCTCTCTTTCTCCATTGAGAAGATCCAGGATCCCAGCCAGGGAATGGTACCGCCCACAGTGGGCGGGGCTTCCTGCCTCACTTAACCTCAGAAGATGATCTCCCAGAAGCACACCCGACACTCGCCACCCAGATGATTCGGGATTCTTCCAAGCTGGCAATGAACTAATCATCGCAAACATCTGGTCTAGTCCCTTGGCCGCAGGAAGCTGAGGAATGGCAGGGATCAGGTAAACTTTATGACAATTGATCCCAAGACTGTCTTGCACTGGGCCTGCCTCTGACTCTTCATGCAGCTCCAGGACTAGAGTGTAGTCTCCAAAAAGAGTCAGACACCTCCAGCCTGCTTCTGCTGCGTGCAGGTTGGCGAGTTGCTGAACCTTTCTCTACTACTTCAATGTCCTTCCGCCTAAACTGGAGAAGTGATTCTTGTCTTGTCAGATGGCTTTGAATATTCAGTAAAGGAATGCGTGTATCAGCAAGGCTGCATCCCCATCAAGCGATGAATGCTCAGCGTAGTAGCAGACAGCTGTTATTCTAATAAATGCTTAGAATGGACATGCACAGATGTCTGGTTAGTTTCTGTGATAGAGGCTGGTTCCCTTTGGTGTCACCTTTCTTCAGGATGTAAGTTCTGGTCTAGGGCGATAGCGCAGTCAGTATAGTGATTGTTGCACAGGCGTGAGGACCAACTGTGATCCCCAGTACCTTGGCTATAATCCAGGCGGAGCAGTGCACACTTGTAACCACAGAACTGGAGGGGTTGAGACAGGCAGATTCCTGGGCTCACTAATTGACTAAATGACAAGCCTAATTAATGAGCCTCCAGTCAAGGAGAGAGCTTATCTCAACATACAAGGTGGGTGATGCCTGAGGAATGAGGCCCAAGATTAGCTCTGGCCTCCATGTGCACACACGTGCACATGTGCGCACACACAAAAAGATTAACTTCTGGCCTCCAAATGCACACATATATGTGCATACATGCATGCGAACGAATGAAAATCCTGACTTTTTACATGCAAAGATAAAAAGCAAGGAGATGTTTGATTACAGTGTAGTATAAAGACAATAACTTTTACTCCCACAATCCAACTTATTTAAGGGAAGGTGACCACAGCTTGGTGAGCTTCAGGGGAAACCCCCTCTGACTGTTTTGCTGAGGCTCTTTCCTTGCTGGAACAACCCTGACAACTCCTATTTCAAAGTAGGGAGCAGACCTGCTCTTGCAGCTCCTTGCAGCAGTACAATGATCCGTGCGCTGAATCAATGCCTGTGTATTGCACTATCTACCCAAGGGATCAGCACTGTCCTCTTTGAAACAATCTACCAAAGGAGGCATGGCCCGACATCTAGAGATGTGACTCAGATCCAAACAGAAGTAACACACGCGCACAAACACAACACGCACATACACACATACACACACACTCTCATGCATACACGCATGCACACTCATGTACACACACTTATGCACACACACTCATGCACACACATGCACACACATGCTCACACAGAGGGTTATGATTGATGCTGTTTAGCACTTATCAGGAAATTCATCATCATTGGGTCCAAGAGGTCTCTGGGGGAATCTTTGCAAAAGTATAAGTGGAGGGGCTTTCAGGAAAGATGGGACAGGGAGTTGATGGGGAGTTGGGGAGCTGGTGAGTGGAGGAGAGAGCAAAGGAGAAAGCTGTGTGTTCCTGGGGTGACTGATGTAGACCCAGCCCCTGCAGCTGTTTGTCACAGCAGAAAAAACCACATAACCCCATTTCCTATCAACAGGGGAACTGGGAAATACAGTGCCATGTATTCATTATTCATTGTGGATGGCACCTCAGCAAATCCAGATGATAGACAGTATAGCACCTTGTTGAGGAAAAACAGCTTCTCGTTTGTCTACATATTTAAAGAACAGGATGTCGTAATATGATCGTGCAGAATCTGGAAAATCTAAAATGTACATGCAGTAGTTATCGCTCCCAAGGGAAGGAGGAAGAAGTGAGGTGTAAGTCAAAGTCATATTCTATTTTCTTTTAAAATATTGATAGAAAGAGCCAAAGAAAGCTTATCAAAATGTTAGCTATTGGGTCTGGAGAGATGGCTCAGGGGTTAAGACTCTGCCTTGCAAGCAGAAGGTCCTGAGTTTGGATCCCAGGTCCCGTGTAAAAACACCAGGCAGAAATGGTGGTGGCCTGCACTTCCGGGCCTGGTGGGCAAAGCCTGGAAAATCTCAGAGTGAAGCAAAAAGGAGGTAGAAGCAATCCAGGATGATTCTTATAGTCACTCTTTGTCCTCCACAGTGACTCAGAATGCCCTCGTGACTTGCACGCGCATGCACACACACAAATAAATAAATAAATAAATAATTTAAAAAATCAACTATTGCTAAATATTGGTAGCGTGGATACTACTGCAATTTCTGAATGATGAGAATATTTATTATGAAGACTTTTTGTATGTGGTGTATGTGTGTATGTGTGTGTGTATCAGAGGCTTCTACCTTCTTTTTGCTTTGTTCTGGCGTTTCTCAGGCTCGCCCAGCAGGGCTAAAGTGCAGGATGCTGCGTTTCCATCTGGCGTTTTTACGTGGAACCTGGGATTTGAACTCAGGACCTTCTGCTTTACAAGACAGAATCTTAACCCCTGAGCCATCTCTCTAGCCTGGGTCTTCAATTTTTGCATTTTGAAGGGACTCGATTCAATCCCTGGACATGTGGCTCTCCAGATGTTTTTTCTTTGTTTTTGCTTTACCATCCTGGTGAGCCTGTTGATTATCTCCCAATGTGTTCTTGTCTTGCCCCCTCTAAGGACAAGATGGGTAGGCGGAGAAGATAAAGTGACTTTATTAACATGGGGAGGGAAGGAGACAGGAAAACAAGTCACTACATGGAAACAGCTTGGTTGCCATGTAGAGATGGCATCTGTACTGGAAGGGGGAGATTTGGACTCATGGCAGGGATGCAGTTTTTGTGAGCGACCCCCTTCAGTGAGGCACAGTCCTGGAGTTGCCTGTACTCCAGGAAGTAACACTTTAGCCACGCCCCTGTAAGAAACTCCACAGACTAGTTGGCTTCCCTCATGAGGCCTTGGGCAGATGGCTCCTTTGGTCTGTTATCTGTGTTCTGTGGGGTGAATAGATGTGTGCTCACACAGCACTCCAAGAGCATGGCTTGCTCTGTCCCGGGCTGAGATACATGGGATCAAAACATTAGCCTCTGCTGAGGAGCCATGTGCTGCCTGGTGAAATGTGGACAGTGAAGGAGGAGTGAGGCTGACACTTCTCTATGCCACACAAGGACAATGCAGGGCCCACAGCTCCTGCACCTCCCAGCAGCCCCCCCACTTCCCCACAAATGCCAAGCTTCACAGTCCTTAGCACCGCCGCGTGCACAGCAAGCTTCCAACACAAGGATTTCAGAAGACATATGCAGACCATAGCTCTAGTTATCTCAGTTACCTGAATTAGTGATATCCATCTATCCACGTATCTAGTATCTATCTACTCTATCGCTATCTATCCATCTAGTATCTATCTATTATCAATCTATCACTGTATCTATTCATTAGTCTATCCCTGTCTCTGTCTATCTGTCTGCCTGCCTATCATTCTATCTATCTATCTATCTATCTATCTATCTATCTATCTATCTATCTATCTTCTATCTATTTCTATCTGCCATGTTCATGTACACACAGAAAAAGCAATAATCTTGAATATTAGCTTACTATAAAAATCAAGGATGTGGACACCCAGATTCTCTTACTACTGTCAAAACCATCAAAATCACATCAGACACACACCAGAGAGGGAGTTCATTGCCTCGGACTTGTTGTGTAACGTGAAAGGAACAGGTGTATGTGATTCTCAGTGCTTTGAGCACATTATCACCAATTAATGTTTAAGCATCAAACAAAGAATGTAATTCCTTTTCTCCTTGCACACTCATGAGGTGTAACTACCCATTTGATTTGCTTTATTCCAGAGACCTCTCAGATATCATAATTGCTTTATGGGCCTGGAAGCAATTGACTACGTAAGCCTCCTCATTTGATTATTATAGTTTGCTCATGATGTCACCAATTATTTTGGCTTTGTAGTTTCTCTAGTACTGGCCCTGCCTCAACCATTTAATTAGACCACATTTAGCAAGAGGGCACAGGAGGCAGAAATGACTCAGCAACCTGACACCAAGTATGCGTGTCGACCTGAGTCAGACTTACATTGTAAAAGTAACCATCGAAGATTATGATTCAATAAGGATTTCTCTACATTATCAGAAATATTAGTAAGAGAGGAAAAAATGTATAGTCCTAAGTGTGAGTTCATCGATAGCTATTCAAAATTACTTTAATGATTTTTTTTTTTTAAACCATGGAGCAGATGGCCTAATTCTCTCAAGCAGCTGCTGGGAAGCCTTGGCATTGAATGGAAGGCAAGGGAAGCCGACCCTTCTAACTCGTGCTTGCAGTTCTGTTTCCTAGAGGATCAGAATAGTTACCAACATAATGAAAACAGAAGGAAAGGCAGAAGGAGAAAGAAGAGAGAAAAGGGGTCAAAGAGGAGTTTCCCCCTCAACACAGCCAAGTAGAGAGCAAGTCAGGAAGGAGAGGGTGCTGCACCCCAAAGACCTCACCCAACGATGTGCTTCCTTCCGCGAGGGGCAGGCATGCAATGCAGAGCCCTTCAGGATAGACGTCTCAGGCCCTTCGTAACAGCGGGGTCTTCCTTTGTCCCCTCCGTGACTGTCATGGTTGCCGCCCACCAACTGCTCGTCAGAACACCAGAGACTGGTGCCTCTGTTCATCTTCGTCGACTGTGATGTCCCTTCAGACACCTGATGCCCGTCCACTGCAGGATCTGGACAGTTGGATCCACCGCCGAGAACAATGAAATGATGCATGAATAGAATCGGAAGATGCTATTCTGAGTGACGTACCCCAGAAGCAGAAAGACACATGCTACCTCCGCCACATGTGGATGTTACCATCGACCTTCAGATTAGAAACACCCAGATGTCTCCTTATGAACTATAAGGAGACATAAGCTGGGGGAGGGAGTATGCGGGCGTATAGGGGAGGATCCTGCAAGCAGGGAGGTAAAGTAACACAGGTAGTAAGAAGATGGAAGAGAAATAAGGGGAGCAAACTTTTAAGGGGGGCATAAGGGGAGAAGGCACAGGAGGGGGCAGAGTGTAAAAATTAGCACTAAGGATATAAGATACAGCCAGACCAAGACCTTGTACATTACAAGATTATCAAAAATATATTTTTAAAACGTATTGATCATTATATCCTACACAGGGGAACACAAGATTCGACTTTGAACCATGACAGCAGCTGACAGCTACACTGCTAATTCATTCTTGTGATGTAAGTGAGGAGCAATTCTTTCTTCAGTTCAGGCTGGCCAGTGAACGTAGAGTGGACATTCTTGAGATTTGTAGATGATCGAACAAGAGACTGGTGGAGTCACCAAGCCAAGGAGGTGAAATGATGTGAAATACATTTGGACTTGTCTTGGTTGCATAACACACAACTCCCAGAATTCTTGGAAGCTTTGCAGCAGGAAGAGTGTTGTGTGTGAGTTAAACAGATGGCATGTGGCTGGGAAGGTGTTCTTCCGGCTAAGTGCAACCTAAGTCCTCTTATTTAGACACTAAAGGCCAACATTGCTATTTTTGTGGTTATCTAAGAATAGATATCGGCATGGAGATTTCTGTAGGTGGACAGCAGACTTCATATGCTTGAAGAAAGCAGTGGGAAACCAGGGTCTGCAAGAAACGCAGATTTTACTGCGGCCCTTGAAGGTCCAGTGTTCTGAACTGTTTCCCTTTCAGAAGTTTTATGATAAATATTTTGCATCAAACTGATACAGTGAATAAAGATGAGGAGGGACACCTTTCCAAAGAAGTCAGAGCCGTGAACTCCCCTGGAATAAATGGTCAGGGGAAACCAGCATTGTATCCTTCTGTGAAGAGGCAGGTCTAAGAAATAGCAAACCTCATAAAGTTGTCCTATGACCCCTGATGTGCAGTGGTATGTGTAAGAGAAACAAAAAAGAAAGAAGGAAGAGAGCAAGGGGGGGGGAGAAAAAGAGAGAGAAAGAGAGAGAGAGAGAGAGAGAGAGGATTTCAGAAGATCCTGGGTAACTCACAAAATCCTTAGGAGAGCTAAAGATTCTAGAGCCAGAAATAATGGCTCAAAATAAACTTGGTGCCACAGTGCCAGCTCCCAGAGCCTTGAAGGTCTTGCCCAGGCTCTTTGCTGCCTTCTGGGGAGCAGATGCTATCACTGTTCTGCAAGGTGTTCGCCTTCCTTGCGCTGGGCGCTGATTCCCTTTGGAGAGGCAGCCTCAAAACACGCAATACAGTATGTTCTGGGTGCAAGAAACTCTAGGGAAAGAAGTATCTGACATTTCCAGAAGATGTAAAGAGAAAGCGTCGTCAGGAGGTGGGCATTCTTCCCCAGGGCCAAGAACTATGGGGGAAACACTCAACCAGACCTTCTCCACAGCTCTCGCCAGCTCAGCAAGATGGATACTGTTTTGACTTTATTTTTAGTGTGTGTGTGTATGTGTGTGTGTGTGTGTGTGTGTGTGTGTGTGTGTGTGTGTGTGTGTATCAGAGCGCACTGTGTGTCCCTGTGGAGGACCAAGGGTGACTTCAGGAATCATCCTGGATTACTTCTACCTCCTTTTTGCTTTGCCCTGAGATTTCCCAGGCTCCGCCCACCAGGACTGGAAGTGCAGGCAGCTGCTGTTTCTGCGTGGCATTTTTTACATGGGACCTGGGATCTGAACTCACGATCTTCTGCTTGTGAAGCAGAGTCTTAACCCCTGAGCCATTTCTCCAGTTCAAAATGAATGCTTTTTGAAGTTTTCTATAAAACGGTAGGTTTCACATGTAGTCTGCTATAGTGAAGTGCGATGATCATCGTAGTCAAGCATTTACTATAGAACCTATCACCCAGAGGTAAACCAAGTGTTACTACAGAGATGAGTCATGTCCACTAAAGGGCGTGGACTGCATTGTGGGGTAATTACTAAATTTTGAATGCATTGAACTTGAGGTTCTCAGACAACAGAAAAGCTGAAACGTATCAAAATGGATGGGCATCCAGGCCAGGATTTGTGGAGTACTACATTAACTTACCAAGTGAGATTGTCAGTAATATATGGGGCAGACATCTTTGGAATGAGACCAGGCACATTCGCTTTGTCTGAGAAGACCACACCAACAAAGAAGCCCCTTTACTCCCTGATTAAGATTTAGATTGAGTCATAAAAAGAGATGAAGGTGATGCATATTTTATGTCCGACCTCTCTAGCAGCGATTAATAATTCTTCATGCCCCCAGGACAAGGCATTTACAGTCCATCGCAGAGAGGAGCTAACACTTCCTTTGTTGCAGTGCATCTGCGGGGAAAGTTTATGGTCTGTCTCTTGGAGCTCAGTTATCTTGGATTTATCTTGGACTCATTACTCTGGTGTGTTGTGGTTATTTTGCTCATTGCCCACTGGACTGTGCAAGGTTATGTCAGAGGCTCACAAAACTCGGACAGCAGACACGCCTTACCCCTAGGTCCAGCTCATTAGAGCCAAATCTATAGAAGGTGGATGTTTCGATCCAAGTCTCTTACCATTGCACTCAGGAACATTGGATGAGATCTCTCTCCTCTCCTCTGTTGGCGTCATCGGCTCAAGCTTGACAGAGCCGTCACACCTCTGCACTCACCCTTGCGTGGCCCAGACCACTCATGTCTGCAGACTGTGGCAGCTAGTTTGAAGTGTCAACTAGACAATCAAAAGTCTGAGTCTGAGTCTGTAGGCACACTTGTGAAGAGTTATTTATTTAAGGCAAACCTCTGAGCAATGCTGTAGGACATGATCTAAGTGATGTTGCGGGCAGAGAGAGAGAGAGAGAGAGAGAGAGAGAGAGAGAGAGAGAGAAATTCTTTAGACACCTGTTTGAGCCTGAGGATCCATCATCCTCTTCATGAGGATATGGTATGGTTAAGGCTTTTGTCTCACAAGCAAAGGGTCCCAAGTTCAGATCCCATATAAAGATACCAGCCTGTAACTCCAGCGCTGGAAGGCGGAGCCTGGGAATCCCTGGAACGAGCTGGCTAGTCAGACTAGCTCCAATGGTGAGCACTGGATTTAACTAGAGACCCAGGTGGAAGAGCAACGGAGGAGCATCCCCGACATCACCCTTGGGTCTCCACATGTACACACACTCAAGTGCACTTGTGTACATAAACCTGCATCCACATGCAAACATGCGCACATGTACACGCCTGTACCCCATGCACCGATACATGAAAAGAAAACAACAAAAAGAAAAGTCAGAGAAGTCCAGGTGTAGAACACTCCATCCAACAAAAGATTCCATCAAATCTGCAGCTCACAGCACCCCGCCCGCAACACCCAACGCTCAGTCAATCTGCAGAAGGACAAACAGAAAACCGTCACACAAGAGGAGGAGGGTCCAGAACTGGAAACCCCAAGTCCTGCCCTGGGGCTTAGGCATTTAAATTCTCTGGGGGCTCACATAGGCTTGGGGTGTTTGCAAACCAACAGGATTGGTTAATGCCCAACACTCCAGTCACAGGATTGGCTGCATTGAGCCAGTGCCAGCACACACCTTAACCCTTTCCTTACATCAGAAGCCCCTGAGGAAAGCTGTTTATCAGGTGGGGAGCACTCTGCCATCTTGTGGGGTTGTTTCCTATCTGCCTAGAGGGCCCTGGAGAGCTGTGGTTTTTCCTTGGAGGTGTTCCTTGGCTTCTGGACACCTTTCTCTTGCCTCTGCCTCTATCTTCCCATGGTCTTGCTTCAATATTTCTGTGTGTCATTTGTTCTTCTGACACACGCTATTGTGTTTTGTACCCATACGGATCCACAAGAACTTGAAGTATTTTACTTAATTATATCCACAGAGATTTTTCAACTAAGGCTCTGTGTCCACGTGTTGGATCATTGGGAGGGTTTGCTAGTCTATTTCCACATGTTCAGCAGCTGGATCTTTGGGAGGGGTTGCTAGTCAGTCCCATAGTGACACACAGTAGCTTGGCAAACACATGTTGAATGGACGGGTGTGGGGTGGACAGTTATACACTCTGCGAACACGAACATTCCATCCAGAGCCTGTTGCTGCCTGAGGTGAAGCAGGAGTTGAGAATAGTTATGTCTTGAGGTTCCAAAGAGATGCTTGGCTAGACGCACCCAGAGTGCAACTGAAAGTGGAGTTTAGGATGAATCTTGGGCACTACCATGTCTGAAACACTGGATGTCTGCACGCAGTGGCAGCGACACTCCAGTCACAGGAGTTAGTTTGCAAACACCCCAAGCCCTATGTGAGCCCCCAGAGAATTTAAATGCCTTAGCGAGCACGAGACACAGACAGAGTGACCATGGCAGAGATCAACCATCCTCTGGTATTTCTTCTTTCAACGCCACTTCGAGGCTTTGTATAGCAGGCAGAGACCCCTCAACAGCAAGGGCTCTGGCAGAGGGTTGGACACAATCTGTGTGTTACGGGCTTTACCTCTTGGTTTAGAAAAAATTCTTTAGACACCTGTTTGAGCCTGAGGATCCATCATCCAAGCAGACTGCTTCCTCTTGCAGGCCGGAAGCCCAGTGACACTATAGGATCCAACAACCTTGGCAGGCTGTGTCTTGAATCCCAGCCAAGTCACCAACACGCTTCAGCACAGGAGCAGGCAGGGCTGGTACCATGAGGAGGGATAGAGAGAAGGAAGAAGGGAGAGAGGGAGAGAGAGAGAAACAGAGAAGATACAGAGAGAGACATACATAGAGAGAGGGAGACAGAAAGAGAAAGCGAGAGAGAGACAGATAAATATAGAGAGGGGAAGATATACATACAGATAAATATATACAGATAAATATACAGAGAGAGAAACAGAGGAAGCCAGAGAAAGAGGGATAGACAGACAGAGAGAAAGTGAGAGGGAGAAACAGAGAAAGAGAAAGAGAGAGGGAGAAAGCTGTATTATCTATTCCAGTGGATAACTGGAGTACAGGGCTGGAAAGAGTGCTTACGCATATCAAGATTTCAAATTCAGGGATAGGCGAGATGGCTCGGTGGATAAAAGGGCTTGCTCTGAAAGACTCATGACCTGAGTTCAATCCCCGGAACCTCTGTTAAAAGGGAGGTGGGAGATGGAGATAGCACCATAGTCTGAAGCTGGTCTGTCAGCCTGGAGCCCACAGTGTGGAGGCTGGGGGCTGATTAGGCCCAGCTTGGATACACAGCGTGGTAGGAACAGCTCACCTTCCTCACGAAGGAGGAAGACAAGATGTGACTTCTGACACGTTGTCCTCTGACCTGCGTATGCATGCGGCAGCACCGTGTGCCAACTCTCCTCTCTCCCTCTCCCTCGCCCTTTCTCTCTCTCTCTCTCTCTGTCTCACACACACACACACACACACACACATATACACATACATACATACATACACACACAAACATACATACACACAACATACATACACACACTCTATCTTTCACATACATCATACAAACAAACATACATACCCACTCTCACATACACATACATTCTCTCACACACACTATCTTACATAAACATTATTTTTTTTTAAGGATTTCAAATAATGATTTTTTTAACGAAATCTAGAGCGGTTGATCAGGTACCTTTGCCACAGGATTGGAGAAGACAATGAACATCGGGAGCAATTGTTCAGACACCTGGAGTTGGTGACATCTTTGTGCATAATCCGGACGAGAGACAGGAGTGGGGCTCTACGTATGTAACTGCACTGTTCGCTTCACTCTGAAACTAGTGGCCGTCCGTCTGTTTCTGAGATAAAGATAACACTGGTTGGAACTCACCACATGTCCGCTCTGTGCTCTGAGGACATTTTCTTGGATCTCTGCAAACATTTGTAGGCAGGACACTTAAGCGCCAGGCTCATAGTCCTGCTAGAGCATTTCAATCAACTTCCTAACAGGACCATGTTTCTTTTAGGATCTTGTCAGTCAGTGCTCTCCAGAGGAAAAGAACTGGCAGGATTTATTTAATCTCCTACAAGGTTTCAGTTGGGCATTTTCCAAACCAGGTTGCTAAATGTGTATGTATATATACATTCTGGATTATCTATCTATCTGTCTGTCTATCTATCTATCTATCTATCTATCTATCTATCTATCTATCTATCTATCTATCATCTATCTCTCTAAACATCTAGTTATCATTTTCTATCATTTGTCTACCATCCATCTATATTTAGTGTATCATTTATCTATTATCTGTCATCTGCTATTTACCTATCAATTATCTATCCCTACTTTATCTATCTTGATATCTACATATTAATCTATTTCCGTATCATTTTTATCATTTACAATAGGATGGCTAGTACCTTTTCTTATAAAATTCAGAAAAGTATTAAGAATGTTAGCTTTAAAGCCAAGGTTTTTATGTTACTGGTTTTTTAATTTTCCAAAGTCAATTAAAAGTTACAGATCTCTGTTTATTCATTTAAGCAATGGTTATTTTTTTATTCAATTGTGCCTGTATGCGTGTGTACGTGCGTGTATGTATGTGTAGAACCACGGACGACTTCGGGAACCACCATGGACCACCTCCACCTCCTCCTTGTTTACTCTGCCCTGGGATTCACAGGCTCCGCCCTACCAGGACCGGAAACGCAGGCCGCCCCGCTTCCACCTGGCGACTATACGTGGGGTCTAGGATCCGAACTCAGGACCTTCCGCCTGCAAGGCAGAGGCTTAACCCCTGAGCCACCTCTCCAGCCCCGCAATGGTTATTTTTTACGTGTCTAGATTTTTGCTTTACGCTGTGGCTTTAGGTGTTCTGCGTCTTCAGAAACTGTTAGGTAGCTGGGAACTGCTTGCCGCGCGAGTAAGGGGACCCGAATCTTGGCGTCCATCACCCACGTCAACTGAGATGTAGTGGTTGCGGTCTGCATCGCAGAGGGCCTAGGAAGAGATGGAGGCAGAGGCTGGAGAATCCCTGGAGCCTACGGGCCAGGTAGCCTAGTGCACATGGTGGTGAACAGAGATCCTAGTCTCAAACAAGATAGAGAGTGAGGCTCCCATCTGAGGCTGACCTCTGCCCTCCATACATGGACCATGAAATAGGCGTGCCCACATTCACATATGTGAATGCTTGCCTGTCTGTGCGCATGCACACAAGTGCTCTCATGCACGCGCACACACGCACTCAAAAAAAAAAAAAAAAGCTTTGGGTCATTCCCAATATTGAATTTTGTGTTTTCTTCCTTTTGATGAACAAGAGCTGATAAGCAAGCAGAATAGAAACACCACTGCTTATTACCCTCAGATACAAATCTCAAGCCTCAGGAGACTCTGGAGCTGGAGATCTATCGAAGACATTGTTTAGTCCAATGAGCTTCCTTGGGAAGTGCTACATGCAAATTTCCCTCCACCACAGATGAAAAAACATTTACTATTCCAAGAAATAATCAAGCTGTGCACTTGAAAAATAAGATAGGCCCCCAGTAGCCAATAAGATTCACCAATGAAAGCTGCAGTTAACGTCTTGTGATGACTTTACTCATTACCCCCAGAAAAGATTGCAAAACACCATTCCCTTGTCAGGCTTTGTTTTTAAAGGCACCACTTGCCGCATCCTGCATGTTTTGATATTTTTATTTGCTTGTGTTTGTTGCTAGCTTGGCTATCTTGTTTAATGGATCCAGGCGCAGAGGAACTGAAATGATTACAAGCCATGTCTCATCCCATTCTGAAACTTGGCACGGATTACTGTGTAGCAGAAATGCCTAACAATACCTAAAAATAATGGGACTTGTTATTACATCACAGAGCACAAATTTCTGGAAAATGTTTAGTATAATCCGTCATAACAGGATTGGATTATTAAGTGCTAGGAGATAATAGCCATAGTCACCCAAGTTCAATGGAAGCAGCAGTTTTAGGCAAGAAACTTGATGCTGCAAGCAAGTGATTCTCTCCCAATGAATCTATTGATCCACATTTTGGAGATGTTGTAGTTGGGATCCCACCAAACACCTAACACACTGAATTAGAGACATGTATTTAAAAAATTTATTCAAAAGAAATTTTCCCTTTTTTTTTCTGCACATGTGTGTACCTGCGTGTGCTGGTGTGTATACAGGAGGGTGCTTGATTGTGTGCATCTGTGGAAAGCCGGGGGTGACATCAGGAATCATCCTGGATTGTTCAACCTCCTTGTTGCTTTGCTCTGGAGTTTCTCAGGCTCTTCCCTCCAAGGCTAGAATCACAGGCCTCTGTCATACCCGCTTTTACATGGGATCTGGGGATCTGAATTCAGGTCCTTTTGCTTGTGAGGCAATGGCTTTAATTCCTGAGCCATCTCCAAGGCTCTGGAGGAATTTTTTAAAAAGGTCCCCAAATAAAAGTAACAAAGAAAACCTGGGAGGGAAGATTTCCCATGCTAGATATCCATTCTCATTATGAGGTTTACCAACAAGACAGGTTAATCCTAGAGTCTAACGGTTGAGATCTTCGCCCAAATAGTTCTCAGACCTGTTATGCCTCATATCTGTAAGGAGCAGAAATCAAACCAGTGAGATGCCAGGATGTGAGAGGCAGGAACTATCTGGAGTGGTTTTGGCGGACAAACCAACTACCTTCTCCTGGTGCAAAACATTGGCTCTCAGAAGTCTGAGTCTGAGCCAAGCTCTCTGAGCTGAGGGGTAGCGTTGGTCCAACCACATTTGCTGTGAGGTAAGAGTCTGTGCTTCTTCCAAGACTTGCATCTCATTAGCATATTTCGTTTCCTGGGCCTGAGAGGAAATGGATTATTCTTGAACCCTCCGAGTTTGGCTGACCCTGGAGACCGAGGGTACACAGCTCCCACAAGATGGTGACGCTCTGGGCTCTGGGTGGGCACACTGGGCAGCAGCAGGAGCATGGGAATGAGGAACTTTGAGCTAAATCTTTTTCAGGTGAGGGGCTTGTGCAACTGTGTTGCACTAATCCATCCTAAGATTTCCTAATCGCCCCCTCCTGTGCTGCCCCCATAGGCAGGTAATTTGACCTCATGCAGTTCTTGTGCCCTTTCTAGCTGGGGCGCGGAGTTTAACATAGGAGGCGTTGTCACGGGGACGGGTCCTTGAATGGTGTGTTTCTGTCAAGAAGTCATCTACAGACCGGGATTATTTTGGTCATCTTTTTTTGAGGCCGGGCCACACTCTGTAGCCCCTGTCTTTATTTTTTGTATATGTGTGTATGGGGTGCATGCGTATGTATATGCATGCATGTTTGCATGTAACTTAAATGATGGCTGCATGTGTACATATGTCTGTGGGAGTGTAAGTATATGAGTGATTTATATTTATATTAATTAATTATTTAAAACAGATAATTTTAATAATTTAATAATGAAATAGTTTTTATTAAATAATTAAAATAATTAATCAAACACATAAAGCAAATAATTAACTAAATTAAACGATGCTTGTGTGTGTGTGTGTGTGTATGTGTGTGGGGGGGGCGTATGTGCACAAATGCACTTGAGTGTGTGCACCTGTGGAGGTCCAAGGGGACATCAGGAATCATCCTCGACTGCTTTTCCACCTTACTGCTGTGAGCCTGGGTCTCTAATGGCAACCAGAGCAGCCATTAGGGCTGGTCTGGTGTGGCAGTTGCTCTTTCTAATGCAATGAGACAACACTCAGACACAACCAGCTTAAGGGAGAAAGGGGAGATTTATTTCGCTTATGGTTCCCAAGTAGAGATACGATCCATGGTGGCGTGACAGGCGTGACTGGCTGGAAGAAGCTGGACGCGGGTCAGAGCACTGCCTAGGACTTTCGGACTTCAAGAACTGGCTACCAGCGGAAGCAGGGTGGGGCTGACCAACTCAAGGCCCACCCCCTGTGACCTGCCTTCCTCCAGCAAGGCTCCACCTCCAAAGGTTAACACAATATTCCTGAACATCAACTAAGGATTCAAACACAGGAGCCGGTGGGGGACGCGTCACATTCAAACCACGATTCCTGGTTAGCAGCTTGCTCTGGGGATTCCCAGGCTCCACCTTCCAAAGCTAGAATTGCAGGTGGGCTGCCACACTTACCCCACATTTTTATGTGGGCTCTGGGGATCCGAACTCAGATTCCTTTGCTTGTGAAAAATGGCCTTAACCCCTAAGCTGTCTGCATAGCCCTGTGACTCCTACCTGATCTAAAACTTGCTCGCTCTGTAGTGGGCCTTACATTGGCTCTTTCCTTCTGCCTCAGTCTCTCCAGTGCTGTGAGCATGGCCGCTTCCTGATTTTTGAAGGAACAAGGATGTCCTTGAAGGACTCTTAAGCTAGCATTCCTTTTGTGTGTGCGTGTAAGTGTCTGTGTGCATGTGTGGGGGGGGCGGAGGGGGTGCACGTGCACTTCAGAGGGTACTGTGTATGCCTCTGGAGGCACACGGCGCCATCAGGAATCACCATGGATTGTTCTACCTCCTTATTGCTTTGCTCTGGGGTTTCCCAAGTCTGTCTTTTAGGGGTGGAAGTACAGAGCACAGCCATTTCCACCCAGAGTAAAACTTGGGATCTGGGAATCTGAACTCAGGCCCTTCTGCTTGGGAGACAAAGACCCTGAGCCATCTCTCCTGCCCTTGGTATTCCTGTTGGTATCAGCAATGGAAAGTAAGTTTCTTTTGGTCCCTTAGATTCTCCAGCCTAGGGAGCACTGCTCCTCGAGCTGAAGTGGACAGCTGTGCCTTCTCCTTCCCCGGGGCCAGCAGCCACCGCTCTAGCTCCAGTTTATCAGCTCTGGTGATGTGTGTAGCAGAAGCACCCAGCAGGCTCCTGGACACTTTCCTTGGCTGTGCAAAGCGCTGACACTCACAAGAAGACCACGTTCTGTCAGTCACAGCAGGCGGCGCCCGGGGAGCAGTTCATCCAGTGATCAGGCGTCGTTTCCTGTGGTCCCATCATGTCACCCGATTTAACTATTGCACATTGGAACAGCAATAAAGCCATTGCGGTGGTTTAGGATCTATTTTCCAAGTTCTCTTCTCCCAGTGAAGATGTTAGAAAAGGTGAGGGCCGCTGTCAGCCGCAACCCTGGAGAGAGAAACCCCAGAAGTGCTTTGGCAAATGGCAGCTCTTGTGGCGTTAAGGACTATAAAGTTTTGAAATTGAATTGTAAAAGTTTATACCTAATAAAGAAACTCTTTTAGGTGGTTTTAATGCGATTTGGTCGTTGGAAGCTATTCCACAGATGGAAACAGATGGTCAGGTCATGAAATTCAACCATAAAGTGCAAACGCGTCTTCTAGGGGTGAAGGTACTTGGGTACCCTCCTGGGAGTGGGAATGTCACAGGTCAGGGTGCGCTTTCTACCTTAGTCAGATCCTTTCATAAGCCAATGTAAGCACCAGGGGGCTGGGGGCTTCTGTCTCCAGACAGGGGGCCAACAGATGTTCTTTTGGTAAGTGGATGTCACGGTTATTCTACATGTTGCTGATAAATTCACAACCAAATGGCTTATAAGGGAATAAGGTGGAGTCGATGCCCTCCTCTGGCCTGCACACGCATACTTGTACACACACACTGACACATACATGTTTACGGTGCCCCCCCCCTCTTTCTCTGATACACTCAAAAAAGAAGAAAGTCTTGATTAACTAAAATCAAAGTAGTTTTGAGTACAGGACTTTTCAGAGCCTTTCACATGCAAACATGGGCTATGACTTTTCCAGAGGCTAAATAAAGGGTCGCAGAAATTTCTAACACGCTTGATGGAAAAATGTTATCATGGTATGCAGACTGTTCAGAAACCCCTGTAAGAGGGTTGCAGCCATGCTTTTTACATCTACTTGCCAAGTGGTTTGGGAATCGTCCCAGCAGACAGTCCGACCTGCTCATTGTGAACTCAGTCTAGCTGTTCCCCAAAACCAGACTATTTGTACCCAGAATCGAGTTTCCGACTCTGTGTAAGAAACAAATGTTTTCCCGCTGCTCAGTTTCTGCTGCACCTGTGTCAGGAAAAGTCTCCACAGCAAAGTCAAACTCCTACAGCCACGAATCTGCAGACACACACGTTCTCTAGTTCTGGCTGGGGCGTCTCTCTCCCACCTCGGAGTCCCTGAGCAGGTCTGAATTTGTTGACAAAGCTTTTTGAGGCCATTTAGCTGACTCGTGTTTGCATGCTAGCAATCTGTGAACCTTGTTCCCAGGGAACTAGGAGAGATTCTTTTTCCCTCTACCTTTCTCTCCCTCTCCTTCCTCTCTTCTCCTTCCTTTCCACCTCCATATACTCCCACCCTTCTTCCCTCCCTTCCCCCTCCATCCCTCCCTTTCCCCTCCATCCCTCCCTCCCTTCCTCCCTCCCTTTTCCCTCCCTCTCTTGTCTCCCTTCTTCCTCCCCCTCCCTCCCTTTTTCCTCCCTCCCTCCCTTCTTCTCCCTCTCTCCCTTATTCCTCCCTGCTTCCCTTCTTTCCTATCTTCCCTCCCTTTTCCCTCCCTCCCTTCCCCTCCTCCCTTTTCTCTCCTCTCTCCCCCCCTCCCTCTCCCTCTCCCCTCCTCCTTCCCTCTCTCTCCCTCCCTCCCTCCCTTTCCCTCTCTCTCTCCCTCCCCCTCTCTCCCCTCCCTCCCTCCTTCCCTTCTTCCTACTTCTCTTCTCTCCCTTCTTCCCTCCTTTCCCTCCCCTTTTCTCTACTTCCTTCTTCCCTCCCTTTTGATATCACTTCCTGGTTTCCTTTTGACATCACTTCCCAGCTTTCTTCCTCTTCCTCTTCTCCCCCTCCCATTCCATCCTTCCCTCTTCTCTCCTTTTGACACAGAAACTGGGTTTCTTCAGTCTTCCAGTGTGGAGTAAGTCCTCCAGGTCTCCCTTACCAGATCGTCACTGCCAAGACATCCAGCCTGTGGACTGAGCAGCTACTGGGTCCCGTTCTGCACAGTGTGCATTCGGCCAGTGTTGAACCTCCAGTACAAACTGTAAGCTGAGCTCAAGCATCCTCTTGGTGATGCACATTTACTCTGAGGACTCCATTCCCGATAGACCCTGGCTTAATGCATCGTTCATGTCTTGATTGCCATGAGCCTTAAGCAGGACATGACTGATGTATCTAGTAAATGTGGATTAAAGATATTTCTAGCAACACTTCCAGCAGCAAGGTAAAGAGAGACCATTAAACTTAAGTCTTTCTTGGGCTGGAGAGTTGACTCGGGGGTTCAAGCATTTGCCTCATAAGCAAAGGGACCTGACTTTACGTCTCCAGATCCCATGTGAAAATGCTGGGTGGGCATGGTGACCTGTGTGTAATTCCAGTCCTGGAAGGTGGAGCCTGGGAGTCCCCAGAGCAAGCTGACTAGCCAGACAAGCCCTAATGGCGAGCTCTGGATTTCATAAGAGACCTAGACTCACGACAGTGAGGTGGAAGAGTGATGGAGGACGATTCCTTGTATCCCCCTTGGGCCTCCAGAGGTACACGTACTCAGGTGCACTTGTGTACATATTCCCACCCACATGTGCCTACCCACATGCAAACACACACACACACACACACACACACACACACACACACACACTGAAGTCTCAACTACCAAAAAAATGAGGACTTTCAGAGATGAGAAAACTAGGTCAGCAAGGGTTCATGTTTCCTACAAGCAACAGGCAGCTAAATTAGATTGAACTCTAAAGTTTACTTGGTAAGCATTTGGTAAGCCTGGAAGAGGATTTGGCACATATTTGGGCAAAATCAAATGCCTGTGGGGGGCAGGGAAAGGAAGACAGGGGGGTTCTGTGGCTGGAACCCCAGGAATTAATGGAGGGAAGACAGTTCACCAGGAAGAAAAGCTGGTTTCATCGGCAGAGAAGCCTCAAGGACACGAAGCATTGTGCCCAAGGAGACAGCCAGATCTCCAGGGTTGTGCACCACCTTCACCTAGGGCTGCGGGTCCGAGAAGGGACAGGACAGAGACAGGGACTCTGAGCGCCCAGAGGGGATAAATGGAGCGGAGGTGAACATCCGGACAACAGGGAGCAGATATGGGCTCTCTGAGCCAGGTGTGGGCTGAGCTCTGGTGGCCTCGGGGTGACAGTGTAGCGACCTGGCCACGGTGAAGCCACATGCAGAGAAGAACCCAGGCAGAGAGCAGGAGAGCCGCTGGCAGGGAAGAAGGAAATGCGCTGTGGGAGTAAACACAGGGTTGGGGTTGGGCGATGAGGGGTGAAAACGTCCTGGGTAAAGCCTCGGAAGAGTGCGAAGTAAAAGAGCCGCATCTGTCCTGTGGGAGAAAAACGGCCGGTGAGACAGGAGAGCAAGGTGAGAGAGGTCCAGAGGCTTCCACAAGACTTGCAAAGTTCATAGATGTGTACATGTCTGTCTAGGTGTGTGATAGGTATCTATCTATATATATGTGTATGTATTTGATTGTGTATGTATTTGTATGCGAACATTTGTGTATGCATGTATGTATATGTATGCGTATATGTATATGTGCACATGTATATATTTATATGCATATAGGTGTATATATGTGTGATATATATATATGTACATGTATATATGTACGTGTGTGCATGTATGTGTTGATGTATATATGTATGTGCATATATACATGTGTATGTGCATACATGTATATGCATGCATGCAAATGTATATGTGTATATGTGCATATGTATGTATACACGTGTACATATTTGTGTATGTATGTGCATATGTGTATATGTGTGGTATACATGTGTATATGCATGCATGTGTGTAATATGTATGCACATGTATATATGTGCATATATTCGTGAAACAGTTACCAAGAGGAAGGCTGAAGCACCCCTTCCCTAGACAGACTAAACCCATCCACAAGCACAACGCAGAGGCCCAAGTGACTGAGTCTGACCTGAAAGTCACTGTCACACTGTGAACTCTAGGTTGGGAAATCAGGGTGTTAATGAGACATGATACATGAAGTTGTAACCGAGTCTGTGTGAGGAAGCCCATGTTTGTAAATAACCCCACACATCCATACCACATCATGTCACATCAAAGTTGGCATCCTTAGCAGCATGGCTACCAGGCGGGTGAACTTTCTTTCTCTGCTCTTGCCGGCTTTTCTCCCCGTGGTGTATCTTTCCTTAAAGATTTGCTTCTGCTCCTGCCATAACTGCGTGTCTGCTCAGCTCTCCTTCGGGGCCTCTGAGCTCCCTGCAAGTGAATTCCAAAGCCTAATGTCTCCAGGTGTCACAGAAGACACCTTCCTTACAAAAGGAAGCTTCACACTGCTCTTAGCAAGTGGGCTCAGGGAGGCCAAAGAGCTTACATTTTGGCTTCTGTTGTCTGTCGATTACGTCTGCTCAAAACAACCCTTATGCCAAAGTGGCACATGTTCCCTCCCCCTGCATTGTGGAGGTAAGAAATTTCCTAGAACCTATTTTTGGCAATCTGAATTTTGAGCTGATTGGCTGTTTCTGACCATGAAAGGCAACTTGGGGTTCTCAAGCTTCTAGTGGAAGCAATAAAATATCCAAATAAGTGTTGGCGAGATGGGTAAAGTGGGTAAAGGAGTTTACCACCAAAGCTTGAAGACTTGAGTTCAATCCCTGGAATCCACAAGGTGAAAGGAGAAAACTGACTTCTGCAAGTTATCCTCTGATTGACACATATGTGCTGCAGCCTGCTGCCTCTCTTCCCTAACTGATAAATAGATAAATGTTACACACACACACACACACACACACACACACACACACACACAGATATATCTCTTTGGAAAGTCGCCCATGGAGAAATAACCAATCTGTGCAGATGTTTTCACTAAGAACATGCTCTTAAGAAGACAGTTTATTACTTGAGTCCTATCTGTCTTGATTGTGTTAACTGGATGATCAATGTTGCTGTAACTTTCTTTGAGGGACAAATCTTTAGGCTACCTAGCAAAATTTAGGAGATGGATATAGTGTGTATATGTGATGCATGTGCATATGTACATGTTTGTGTGTTCATACGTACTTGTGAATATATGCATGCATGTGGGTGCATGTGTGTGTGCATGCTGTGTGTGTGCATTTGTGTGGATATGTATATCTGTCCATGTGTATTTGTGCATGTTTACATGCAAATGTGTACACATATAGGTGCTTGTGTGCATAGACATGTTTGTATATGTGTGCATATGTTTGCACATGTGTGTATATGCACATGTGCACATGTTTGTGTTTGTATATGTGTATGCATGCATGCATATATGTTGCATTTATGTTTGTGTATGTGTGCATATGTATGCATGTGTGTGCTGTGCTTTGGTCACTGGCCTGAAATGATTCTCCTTGTATAATTACATTGACAAATGGAGGGCATTGGCTGGCTTTGACTCTGGGGGTGTGGGACTGGCTGGGAGCTGAGCTCCTATAATTACATTTAGTTGCACGACCCCAACAGGAAAGGACTGAGATGTGGTGAGAACTACAGAGTGTGCCATGTGTCTGCCCTGTGGAGACCGTGTTGAGCATGAGTGCCAGGTGGGGATGGGGGAAGTGGAGGGAGGACCTTGACCAATGACCACCCTGTAATTCCTCTGACCCAGAATGTGCCTTGTTCTTTCAAATATTCCAGATTATTTTTAATAGACTGCTTGGAGGTTTATATTCTATAATGTTCCCTCTACCTTTGAACAATTCCCTTTCTAAGAATCTACATACAAATGTCTTTGGCCACTCTGTTAAGTCAAAGACAACCATTTCCTCATTATCCGCAGCTTGTTCTTAGTTTTACAGCCGGACTTTTGCTGCTGCGCTTAAACTCCCCATGTTGGTAGTCCCCTGCCTCTGACCCCCAAGTGCTGGAATTACAGGCACATGGCCACCATGACCAACTCATATTTTTGAATACTATGTTATCCAAAGAATTTTTTAGTAATAAACTGTAAGCAAATATTCATCCATTTTTTTAACTTCATAAAGTTTTATGTTCTTGTTGGAAAGACAGGAAGTAAGCAGGATAAAGAATTAAAATGAACAGAGTTAAAGTATAGGAAGGTGTCATGGTTTGGGACATGACTTGTCCCCCACAGGCTCATGTGCTTGAATCTTTAGTTGTTTGGGGAGGTCATGGCACCATTAGGGGGTGGAGCTTTGCTGGAGGAAGGCAGTCAGGGGTGGGCCTTGAGGCTGGTCAGCCCCGCCCAGCTCCAGTTAGTGAGTCTGCTCTTATGGTTGCAGCTCTCAGCGTCCTCGATGGACGTGACTTAAGCTGTCTCCAGCTTCTCCCAGCCAGCCATGCCTTTTCCGCCATAAAGACTGAATCTCTCCTCTGGAACCATAAGCGGAATAAATCTCCCTTTCTCCCTTAAGTTGCTTGCATCTCTGTAGTGTCTCATGGCAACAGAGAAGACTAACTGCTACAGAAGGGAATGAGAGATTTACAGGAACCTGATAATTACTTGAAATGTGGCCGTGTAGGGAGAGGCGGGAACTTCAGCCATTGCCACTTCCTGCCCCTGGGTAAATGGCACCTGGGTGCCTGGTTCTGCAGCGTACAGTGCCAGCCATGGAACTTCTGGGTCTTCATGACCACATGATCAGCTCTTACCAGGACCCCATAGGTGGAGAGAGAGCACTATCAGACCATTTCTAAAGGATAGTTCATGCATGTGTCACAGTGTATTCACTGGACAGGAAAAAAAACTCAGGACCATAAAATATATTTTTATATAGAAACATGTGCATGCATGCTATTTTCTTTTTCTTGATTTTTTTTTTTTTGGCCTTGTTTCTTTCTCCTGCCCCTTCCTCTTTTTTCCTTTCCCCTTCTGCTTCCTCTTCTTCCTCCTCCTCCTACTTCAACTCCTTCTCCTCCTTTTTTTCTTCTCCTTTCTTCCTCCTGCTCTTTTTCTTCCTCCTCTTTCACTTTTGTTTCTTCGCACAGGGTCTCTCTGTATAGCTCAGGTTGGCCTCACACTCAGGGCGATGCTCCTGCCTCAGCCTCCTGAGTTCTAGGTTTACACATATGCACCGTCTTGCTTGGTCGATATTTCATTTCTTTCAACTCTGAATGCATGAAAATGGAAGTTGATCCTTGCAGCAGATACAGTTTGTCATTGTTATGTTTTGAGATAGTCTCACTTTGCAGGCCAAGATAACCTTGGATTCACTCTATAGCCCAGAGGAAATTTGAACTCAGAGCAATCCTCCTTCTTCAGCCTTCGAGGGCTGGAATGGACGGTGGGCTGCCATGCCCATCTAGCATTCATGTGGGTCTGGGGATTTGAACTCTGGTCCCCGCACATTTGTGCATAGGTACTTTGACTTCTGAGCCATCTCTCCCCGGCTCCTCGGGAGTGTTTTGAGTTTTCAAGTCCTCCAGGGGTTTGGGAACAGAATCCTCATCAGCGAGTGAATAGACACAACTAGAAACAGGTGACCCCATGAAATTCAGTTGGCCTCTCCTGCCCTGATCAAACCTGGTGCTAAGTTTTGTCCATATCAGGAAGGGAGGCTTTGGGCAACACAAGGATTTCATTGGAATCTGCCATGTCTAATTATAGATTTGGGCTTTAGAGTTGATATTTCTCTACATATGAAATGGATACGAATATTTGCTTTCCTCATGTTGATTTTAAGCAGCCAATGATAAGACCCAGAATGGAAGCTGATACAGTCTTCCAAGAAGTGACAGTTTCTGTATAATTATTTGCTAAGTTAGAACCCATGTATGACTGAATTCTTTTTTTTAATCTATGAAATCAGACATTCTAGGCTCTGTCACCCAGGGCCACCTGTCTGCATTTTCTTTTGCCTAAAGGCACAAGTGACAAGGATTGTGTCCCCAGGCCCAAGCACATGTCTTTAAGTTGGAAGAGGGAATCTGCCCTGGATTGTCCAATGGGCTCCGAGGAGTCTGAGCCCAGGGGAAGTGTGGTTTTTTCATGTGTGTACACATGAAGTACATGTGTGTATATGTGTGCATTTGCATGCGGGTGTACATGTATGTGTGTGGGTGTATACACATGAGCACCCAAGGGTAATATCAGGAAATCATCTTCTATAACTCTTCCACCTTATTGTGCATCTCTAATGAATATCTGCATCTCTAATGAACCTCAGAGCACACCATGAGGGTAGGTCTGACTAGCCCCCCTTGCTCTGGGGGATTTCCAGGTTCTGCCTTCGCTGGAATTATAGGGGGCTGCCACATCTGCCTGGCATGTTTATATGGGATCTGGAGATCCAAACTCAGGTCGGCTGGTTTGCAGACAAAAGCTTTAACTCTTGAGCCATCTCCCCAGCCCCAGGACGATTGTTCTTCAGCCAGGCCTTTCCTTGGCAGAAAGCGCTGGAAACGCGCCATTACAGTCAGCCACTTGTTTAGGTGTCGTTTATAGTTGTAGACGAAGACTGAGTGGGTTTCAGGGATGTGTAAGTGAGGCTGCTGTCTCAAGATAAGGGTGCCTGGAAAGAGAATGCATCGGTGGTTCTCAGTCTTGCATACATTTGCCCAGCTAGGGAGGAAGCTGCTGACCTCAAGGTCTGCCCCGGGACCAACGCGCCTGCTGTCACAGTGACTTGCGAAGCTGTGATAAAAACTTTGACCCAAGCTACATAAGGGAGAAAGTGCTTATTATTTGGCTTCTGACTCCAGAGGGAATGAGTCCAGCATGGAGGGGAACCCACAGTAGCGGGCATGGCAGCAGGAGCAGGAAGCCGCGCCACATGACAGCCATTGGGACAGAGAGAGACCGTCGTGGTTTAATGCAAGTTGCAGCCCCCCACTTCTCCACCATCTCCCACAGGGTCATCTGCCTGAATCCTTAGCTGGTGTTCATTGTGGCACCTTTGGGGGAACGGAGCCTTGCTGGAGGAAGGTTGGTCCAGGGGTGGGCTTTGAGATTTAGTAACTCAGCTTCCTCCTTGGATTTTTCCCTCTCTGCCTCCTGATGGCATTGCTCACCTGCCTCCAATCATGTCTTCCGCTATTTGATTCCTACTCTGAATGGACTATATCACCTCCGGAGCCATAAATCCAATAAATAGCCTTTTCTCTCTTCCTGCCTGGGTCTTAGTATTGTCTCACAGCAAAAGAAAACTGACGGCGACCTTGGGTGTCAGACCTCACTACCTGCCGTATCTGAGCAAGGGCTCCTGTGGATCACTGCTCAGTACCCCAGGTATCCTGGTTTGAATGTGAGCTGTTCCCACAGGCTCATCTTTAGCTGGTGTTCGTGCCTGGGAAGGTTGTGGTTCCTTTAAGAGGTGGAGCCTTGCTGGAGGAAGGCAGGTCCCTGGAGGTTTGGTAGCCCCACCCCCTGCTTCCTCTCAGTTTGCTCGTGCTCTCTCTGCCTCTTGATGGCTGTGGTGACCTGCGTGGCCTCCTGCTTCTGCCTCCAGTCGGGCCTCTTGCTAATGTGATTCCCACCTCATGGATCACATCTTCCCCATAAGCCAATAAGTCTCCTTTTCTTCCTTATGTTTGTGTAAGAGTGCTGCCTGGTGCACGTGCACACGCATTTTAACAGACAGGCGTGCACTGATTTTCTTTTACAAGAAACTTGGTGACCAATGACAATAATTAAATTTGCAAGTTAAATTTGTAACTCAGACTACCTCAGTAAATTAAGTTTGGGAACAGTCAAGTTGAAATAAGATAGAGTAGACACAGCGTTTCATGTTCCTGGACAGTCTCCCAATAGCTCTTGGGCTGAGCTTGAAGGGTTTTTTATTTTATTTTGGTGTGTACGTGTGACTGCGTGTATGTATGTGTTTGTGTCTGTGTGCCTGTGTGTGTGTGTATGTGTACAGTAGTGGGCACTTGAGTGAGTACACCTCCTGCATCATTGCTGGGGGATCTGAGGTTCCAGCCCCTTTAAAGTGCAGGCAGTGGTCTATGGGTTGGGGGGAGGGAGAGGTAGGGGACTGGGTGTCTTTTTAATCTTTTTTATTCTTTGAGCACTGGAAGTTCAACCTAGGGTCTTAAGCCTGACAGGCAAACACTCTGTTTCTGAGCTGTAGCCCAGGACTGGATGATAAATGATAGCACTTTTGAATAAGGACTAAAAGGAAAAGTGATTTTTTTCTTTGGAAGTACCCAGGGGCTGGATTTTTTTTTAAACAACATGGATTAAGTATAAGCTTGCAAAATAATATTTAAAATATATCTGGATTCCTGGGCTTACCCTCCTAGAGTGTCTGACTCAGGGACTTTAACAGGTTAGGAAATGGGATTAACTTTTAGGAATCTGTATTTCTGGAAGCTTCTTTGCTAGTTCCAGTCATCAGCCTTGCTCAGAAATTGACACAGAAGAGCTTGTTTATCTGAAAGCTGGCTTCTCTCTGCCCCCACAGTATTCATTATCTTTTAAAAAAATTATCTCGTGCTTCTAATTAGCTTATAAATAACTGACTCAAGGGTAACCGTGCCTGAGGATTTGCATCGCCAGGGAGTGAGAGATCAGTTATTCATCATCAAACAGGGAAGGGTAAATGTGTCTCTGTGCTCTGAGCTCCTTCCAGGATAACTCTGTGAGACAATGTAAAACACAGATGGAAAATTCAGTGCTCAGCGAAAGTTGCCAACAGCCACAACGGTACTTTCCTAGGACCATGGGAAAGGTTTCCTTTCGCTCCAGAATTTCAATTCAAACACGGGGACTTCTGAGACTGCCACATGTTCCAATCAAGTAAGGGATCTTTTAAAAGCTTACAATTACACTGTTCTTGCAGATTCTCCCTGGCTCTCTCTAACCAAATACATCATAAAGGTTTTATTTTATTTTTTTAATAAGCAGAGCTGTGAATTGGGAAGTGAGCAGGCCAGCGAATGAGAATATAAAGCAAGAAATGTTCTACCCTGAAAAGAAAGCTCTAATTTATATGCAAATGTGCAGAAGGAGAAAAATGTGTGTGGGAACTCGTTTTTCATGAATGTCAAGATCTGGCACGAAGACACGAGGTGCACACTGATGATATCTCACACACATTGCTAGCTGGGGCTGTGAAGAAACAAGGACCGTGTCCTCCGGGTGAGCTATTCTAATAATAATCCTGCCACAGGAGAAAAATCATTAATTCATCTAATTAATGCTGGGATGTAAATTATTCATTAGCCTAACTATCAGAATAAAATTAGAATTTCTAGGTTCATAAGTTGTCCCCGTTCCTGCCTTCTCTGGTGTGAGAGATGCGGTATTCTGGAAGAATAGCAAGCGTTTGATGAAATGTAATTACAGACAGTGTAAGGGTAAGGTGAGAGCTCGGTGTTATGATCAATTAGCGCCGGGAAAAGAAATATGACAGGTTATCAGCCTACTGTGCTATGATTTGAAGTTTCCTTAACATGGTGCCAATAAGTGGATTTGTCTCATGTATACACATACATATAACTATAGACATAATATAGATGTCTATGTATATGTATAGAATGTACATATAATTATATACATATAGTATGCATATATGTGTAGTTGTATATGCACATTTATGTATACACATATACATAGTTGTATATACACATATGACATAAATATGTATATTCACATATATAGTCATATATATGCCTATGTACACAATGTATATGTACATATACATACAGCTATTACAGATATACACAGACATATGTATCTATAACTATATATATACGTGCACATATACATATAGCTATATATGTACAGATCTAAACATACATATAATTATACGTATACATATATGTATGTACATGTAGTGATGTTTATGCATAAACGTATATGCACATATACACATACATATAGTTATATATACATACACACATATATACATATGCATATGTGCATTGTGCAGTTATATTAAAAACATATACAAAGTTATATAAGCTTATACATAAATATATGTGTTTATGTTCTGGAGCCAAATATGAGTGATCATAGTCTGGGAACATAGATTTAGGTCACCCCAACCTCCGTGTTTTACTGTGCTAACAGTTTCTTAGGGTTCTATAATCACCAAGCAAAGAACACTACAAATCAAGACAGTTTCCAAATGCATTGGAGACACCAGGTGGAATCTAGGGGTCTTTTAAATTGATCCATTTCCAAAAGTGTTGCTTGCAAACCACAGGATGTTAAGGCAGACAAGGAGGAAGAGCAAGGACAGGCTATCAAGGAGGTGTAGAGATCCCTCGAGGTAAGATGTAATTTGGCTCAGAACCTGCACCATTCCAATGCTCTCCACAGCCATTAGAATTCTAGTCAGCCCAATTAATCTAGGAGCTTATGTTCAAAACATACACAATATATATATGTGTGTGTGTATGTATGTCTATGTGTATATATGTATTTGTGTGTGTATATATGTGTGTGTATATATATAGAGAGAGAACTATACATATACATTTATATAAATTATTTGTTTCTTCTTGGTGGCTCAAGAGCTGTTTTTTCATATACCCACTGAATGTGCTACATGATTGGAAGCCTTTTCTCCTCTTCATTCTTCTGACCTAGAGCTGCTGCTTCCCCATCCAATCACGACACTTTCGCTGCCAGGTGTGCTTGGGAGGACTTTAGTGGACAGGCAAGGCTGAGAAAAGGTGAAAAGTAAGTATACAGATACCCAGGAACCAGGCTGGAGCCAGGAATAAGCCCCGCTGAGCATAACTCCCTCCAAAGCATGCTCACTTCTGCAGCATAGAGAGCTGTAGTCCCCAATGATTTTACAAATTCAAATCTAGAAACTAACAAATCCATTTGTTTGGACAGTGAAAAATATCTCCAAATTTCTTTTTTTTTTCTTGAGTAGAGGAAGCTTCAAAATTTCTTTTGCCTATAATTTTATGCATGCATTTGATCTTAATTTCACATACATAAAATACACAAATACATTATGTGTGTGGTATCATGGCCGAATACAGGCAGGCTGTAGGCAATATGTACATTAGTTTTAGCCCATGCTATGTAAAATCCTTGGCATTTCAGCCACTTGAGAACCAAATTCAGTTCACCTGCGGGGGCCGAACGACTAGAAAGGAGAGTTTCTCCATGTGACTCCAATCCACTCTGGGTTTTCCTAGTTTTTCTGCTTTTCTTTGAACTCACTTGCCTTCCTGTTTTAGGATTTGCACTATATTGTGCAAATGAGATCATGCCCTACTGCCTCTTGGTTGTGTATGTGCATGTGTGTGTGTGTGTGCACGTGCACTTGCATGTAGGTATATGTGTGCATGTATGTGTGTTTTTTGTGCATGCACACGTATGTGTGTGTGCATGTGTCATATAGGGGTATGTGTGGCGGCTTGAATGTGAAATGTCCCCTACGGCTCACATGTCTGAGCGCTTGGATCCCAGTTGGTTGGTGTTGTTTGATGAGGTTAGGGACCCTTAGCAGGGGGAGTTTCACTGGGAGGTGTGGCTTGGGGTTTTGGTAGTCCAACCCCAGTTGCTGACCTTTTTCTGCTTCCCCGGTCTGGATGTAATGCTCTTCTCCGCAGTGTCTCACTCCTTGATGGATTCTCCCATCTGTGGAAATGTAAGCCTCTAATGACTGAAGCCCTTTCTCTCTAGACTTGCTTTGGTCAGTGTGATAGCGCAGCAACAGGAAAGGCAATTGGAACAAAGTGCGTGTAAGCATAAGGTCGACACCTAGTGTTTCCACCTTATCTTGGGAGACAGGATCTGTCGTTGGACTCCGTGCTCACAGATTGACTGGATTTGCTAGTTGGGCAGTGAATTCCGAGGATCTATCTGTCTCCATCCATTCCTCTGTGCAGACACACATCATCGCACCTGGCCTTTTTTTTTTTTTGTAATGAGCATTGGGGGTTTAAACTCAGATCCTCACAGCTGTGCAGGAGGCACTTTACCACCTGAGCCCTCTCCCCGGCCCTTTGCTGGTCTTTCTCAAGGGCTTCCTCGGGTCTCTCTGTCTCACAGGTTCTCAAATCTGAGCATGTCTCATCCTCACCGGGAGCGCTTGAGCGCCATTGGCAGCCTCTTCACCTTGTTCCTAAGGTTTCTGGTGGAGCAGGTGTACAAGGTCCAGGAGCAAAGATTTACATCATGACCCTGGCCAGGTTTCTGCCTCTGACACAAAGATGGTTCTCTTAAGCACCCCTGCGCCTCCATGTTAGTAGGTTTTAATTCCCTTGGCAAATTCACTACGCTGCCTTCTCTGGTTAGGTGCGTGTTGGATGTCCATCATCTCAATGAGAATTTGTTCTCTGAGGTCAAGAAAATGGTACCGTGTCTTTAGTGCTTCTGATAAACCCGTGAAACAACAGATGAAGAGGAGGCACTGACTTTCATCCCAGAAACCATCTTGCATGTCTCTGTTCTAGATGTTGGTAAGAGCTGGGGGGGGTGGGCAGGAGGACAGGGTCTGGGCTTCCTCTGTAGGCTAACATGAACTGAAACACCCCACCTTCCCTCTAACTGACACAGGCCCTTATAGAAGAGACAGAAACTGCCCGTCTCTCGGCACAGAAGATGCTGGTTAAAAAGGATGCTTCCCTGGATCCCGTGGGAAAGGCTCTGGACCCTGTCCTGGGTGCAGGACCTTTCAGGATGCATGTGCCTCTGGACATAAACGTGGTCTAGAAACCGGGAAACACTCTGGTTTGATTGACATCTCCCAGGAGAACTCATTAAGAATTTGTTGCTTTTAAATGATTTAGGAAGAAAACATCTTTTTAAATTTTTTTCCCTTGTCATGCACACACGTGTGTGTGTGTGTGTGTGTGTGTGTGTGTGTGTGTGTATGTGTGTGTGTGTGTGGTGTAGGACACTTGAGCGTGTGTACCTGTTGAGATCCAAGAATGAGTTCAGGAATCATCCTGGATTGTTCTCTCTCTTTATTGCTTTGCTCTGGGATTTTCAAGGGCTGGAATTACAGGCCATCACCATTTCCACTTGGCATTTTTACGTGGAGTCTGGGATCCAAACTCAGGTATTTTTGCTTTCGAAGCAAGGTCTATAACCCGTGAGCCTTCTCAGCCCTTGTTTTTGTTTTTAAATTCTGATGTGTTCATTTGCGGAGGGCTGGGGATGTGAGGTATACACGGACATGCCCAAGGCACAGGTGGATGTTAGAGGACAACTTTCAGAAGCCAGTTCTGTTTTTCCACCACGTGGGCTTCTGAGAATTGAAATGAAGTCTTCACGTCTGCAGATAGATACCTTATTCACATTTATAAAGCCTGGCAGAAACAGATTCCTGATTTTTTTTGTTGTTGTTATCAGCACTCAGTCTTTTTCAAGTTGATTTTTTTTTAAAGAAACCCAGGAATTTGCAATCTTTGAGAGCATGCATCACAATCACATTAGCATATATAGTTGGATAAGATGCTTGCTTTTCAAAGGAGAAATATAAATCCCAAGTCAAAACCATCTGGCCCCTTTTCTTGCAGAACATCTTCCCTCAGTTGGGCAGGATTCACTCTTTCTTTAGAAAAGATCCCAGTGGTCTTCCGCTCTGTGTGGGCAAGCATTCTCTCTTTTCCTTTGCTGCTGAAGAAACATGAGCCACAGCCTTTTGTAACTAAGCCAAAAGAAGCTTGATTCTGTAGTCCCCAGATTAAGACAGGGTACCATTAATTTTCATAAGAATAAACAAGTTGTAAGCTCAGGGTGCTTCGGAAGGTAAATAAAACCACATTACATTACAAAAGAAATCAGTGGAAAGCCGCCTCTGTTGTATTTCACAGCAATTAGCTGGGTGGTTCGTTATTGTTTTGCACTGAGTTCTACACTGGAAAATCAAATTTGAAAAGCAGGCTGGGAATAAGGGGCAGGCATTTATTACCAGTTACTTTTGGAAGGCGCTACTTACGCCTAGAATTATTGGGATTTCAACATCTGGGTGCAATTCCTGACCTGGAAAGTTTGGCTTACAATTCTAACCTGAGAGTTGCCTTGGGCTTAGGGGCCATTTTAGGAAGGCAGAACTAAGGAATATTGTCAAGCAGTTGGTTTGCTAAGGCCCTGGGTATTTCTGGAGCATCAAAGATGCATATGCTTAGCAAAGACAGTTCGCTTGGGATCAGTTTCGACACATCATCTATTCATGGCCTCTGGGTTGCACAAATTTTAATTGCCAACATCCAATTAAAGTCATGGATGTTTCAGAAAAGCATGCTCACATTTTATGACTGCACTGTTGTGCACATGGGATTGTAAATATTTATGTAGCTAAGTGGGATTATGTCTCAGTGGTGGCATGGATGGATAGGTAGAAGGGATGGAAGTTTCTGGCAGGGGAAAAGCCACAGCATTGGAGTTAGGTTGGCCATGTGGACCTTTGTGTTCAGAGAAGTTACAATTTTGTCTAAGTTGCTCAATGTTCCCTCACTTTCAAGGGGGTACGGCCAGCTTTGAAACATAGCTTTACAATGGAACTTGGGGTCTATAGACTGTACAGCTTGTGCCTTCTGTGATAAACAAGTATCTTAACAAATTTGGGAGAGTTGGTTGGATGAGTTTTGAGTGCGTTTCTCACTATCTCTGTGACTACCTTGGCTTTGCTAACTTGAGACACCGTTTGAATGAAGGATGTCTTGAGCCCCTCCTGTGGTAATGTAAATGGGTTGTATAATAGCAATATTTAACATACAAATTAAGTCTGGGCAGTCTCCTCTTTATTTCTTGTCCATGACAAGGAAGGCACGTTGAAATCACAAGTTAACATGCACGGGAATTTCAGAGTATCCATTGGTTTGATGGAGTGTTCACATATGACATCCACTTCTTTTATTTAATGTGCATGTGTGTATGTGTATGTATATGTGTGTACATGTGTGTATGTGTGTTTATGTGTATATGTGTACCTGTATGTCTACATATGTGTATGTACGTGTGTATGTATGTGTGTATATGTGTATACATGTATGTATGTGCATATGTGTACATATGTGTATATGTGTGTATATGTATATGTGCATACATACACAAGAGGCTGACATCGGATGTCTTTCTCAGTCACTATTCATCTTATTTTCTGAGACAGGGTCTCACAGGGACCTGGGGTTCACTGATTTGCCTGGACCATCTGGTCAGCAGGTCTCAGGAATCCCCCCTTGACTCTGTCTCCCCAGCACTGAGATTATAGACATTTACCACAGTGCCTGACTTTTTACGTGGTGGCCAGGGATCCGAACTCAGGTCCTCATGCTGGCGCAGCAAGCACTTTACTGACTGAGCTGTCTCCCTGGTGTTTTTTCATTTCTAGTCTTTCTGTAAAGAACTAAAGCCATATGGCTTGATCTCACATCTATGTTCTACAGAGCAGTGACTGTGCTCAGATCACAACTTTGCCATGGACTTTCCCACAGTGCAATGTCTGGCCCAACTCTGAACCTGCAGGAGGATCACAGTTTGCCCTGCGTGAAGCGAGGGACATGTTCTGACCCATGGGCATCTTTGACATTTCCTGCAGCAGAAGCAGCCCTCAGCAATGAGCAGACCACCAGACTTCTTCGTTATGCAGGAGAATTCAAGCTCTCCTAATGAGTGCAGACTTCATCCACACCATCCAAGCATCCTCATGCAAACTGGAGGTGGGGGGGGATGATTTAAATGGAAACCCCAAACTATGAAGGTCACTGTCGGAGCAACTTTTCTTTCTACTGCTGTGAGACAATGTTCAGATACAATGCAATACTCAGATACTTAAGGGAGGTTTATTTGGCTAACAGTTCCAGAGACAGATATAGTCCAGTATGGTGGAAAAGGCATAGTAAGAGGCAAAAGCTGGGGTCTGGCTCAAATCATGATCCTCACCATGGAGCAAGAGCAAAACAGCAATCAGGGCAGGGCTACTCAACCTCAAGACCCTCCTCCCCCAAGATGTGCCTTTCTCCATCAAGACTTCACCTCCTAAAAGTAGTTTAAACATTAAACCCATCTAAGGATGCAAATATGCAAGCCTGTGGGGAACAGCTCACATTCAACTCGCAACAAGCACACTGTGCACACTCAGCATTCCACTATGTCAGTGGGGTTATCTATATGGTCTCCATCTATATGTTGTAAATACCACTGTCACAAGTCACCCGGATTCAGTGGCCCTTTTTTATTTAAAATTCTCTTTAAAACCCAGTTATGTTAGGGCTCAGGAAATTGCTGGCTGATCCTACATTGATTGGGTCAATCGAAATGTAATTTCCTGGCTGGCCGCATCAGCTCGTTCCATCTAGAAAATCTTTCTGTGTTTAGAACTTTAGGAAAACAGAAGAAACGGATAAATGGTGGGAACTGAGTGTAGACTGTGTGTGAGGTTTCAGTTAAGTGCTTCAGATCAGCAAACAGGTCAGGGCTGCAGAATCAGCGTCTACTTGGGTCTCCTCCTGGAAAGCTAAGTGCCTGTACTCACAGATTCCTTGACTGATATGTGATTCAGCCTGGTACTTGAGTTCTGGGGGCAATGCAGGTGGGTTCAGTCACAGGTCCCAGTATAGCAATGTCATAGTTAGGCACAGGTGTCAACTTGACAGTTGAGGGTTTGAGCTCTGGGCACATTTGTGGAGAATAAGTGGTTGAGTTAAGCCCAGAGCAAACCTGCAGGAGATTGTCTAGCTGATGGGGAAGCCCAGCCTATGGTGTGTGGGATTAGGCCCTGGAATAAATCACAGAGAGCTGGTTGAGAAAGTCGGCATCTTTCCGTTCACTTGGCCAGACATGCTGGTTTGACAAGTAAGGATTATCCATCTCTCAGCTGTTATGTGGTGATGGTGTGGCCAGTTCCCTCGGCCCTAGTGGCCCAAGCTGGACTCAGAACTGTAACCAGACTGTCATAAGGAAATAAACCCCTTGTTCCCTTAAGCTGTTTGATGGTCATTTATCAGCAACCATGCAGGCTGACTGCAACAGAATTTGGTACCAGAAGTAGGATGTTGCTGATAAATCTGACTATGTGGATTCTATGGCTTTTGAATGGTTTTGCTGAACAAAGTTTGAAATGTTTGAAGATATTTTGTGGATTACTAATACTGTTCTGCAGAGTTTGGTGAGCCATTTGGAAAATAGTGATGCCGAGAGAGTTGTGAATTGTTTTGGCCCAATTTGTGATGAGGGGACCAAGTGCTTTGGTTGAATTTAAAGATGATAGACTGGTTTGTTTGACAGAGGAGAGCTGTGTTGGTGGCTGTGAAGCTCTGGATGTGGAAAGGGCAGGCAGCAGAACAGCTGCCATTGTTAGAGAAATGAACATCAGTGAAGGAAAACCTAGTGACTCTCACTGGGATGGTGGAAGGTGTGAAAACCACCATATAGTGAGTTTGTGGCTTGAAAACTCAGAATACTTCAGGCTGAAAGCCCAAGTTAAAGCTGTTTTTTGCCCTTTGAAGTTTGGCTGCCTAGAAGAGGCTTTTCCAGCACCAGAGCACAAGATTTGGTGCAGCTGTGGCTCAAGTGGACCAAACTGCCTTTCAAACTCACTTCAGAGTCTGTCAGCATCCCCCAGATGGTATTGGTTTTGGTGAACAATTTGAGGTGTTCATGAAAAGCATCAAAAGCTTGGCACCAAGTGGCAGGCAGTAGAGTTCCTGCAAGAGAAGATGAAGCTTATAGCTGCAGAGACGAACCCAGAGAGCTGGAGATGCCAGAACCGTGGGATATATGCTGAGGAGAGTTGTGAGTGGAGATTCAGCCTGGTTCAGAGGAACTCTGCTTTTACAACTTCGAGCTGCAAACCGAGACTGGGACTGCCTAGAATCTTTGAGGCACCATGATTACATGATGAGCAACAAAAGATGGACATTGAAGTACAGGATGCAGTGATTTTTTTTATTGGAATCTTTTTTTTTATTAAAAATTTAATTATACATTTTAAAATTTTTTACCAGTTCCCTCCCTTCCCCCTCCTCCCCCTCCCCTTCCCCCAGTGCCTCCCCCCCAATTCCCAGAGAGTCCTTTATTGTGTACGCCTAACTCTCCTCTGGGTCCTCCTCTCTGATGACATATAAGGACCCAGTGGCATTTCCATAAGCCCTTTCTCTTGTTCCCCTTAAGCATAAGATCACTACTATGGCTGTCAATCCCTTGCCTCCAGGGGTCTCGGTGCCCTTAACAGATGCTAGACTTTATGAGGGCAACAGTGCGTTGGACATTGTGCAGGGCATGCAAAGTCCCATTATGATTGCTTTGGCCCCAACTATTGTTGAGAATCTTGCAAATCGTTGCTCCTCCCATCCTTTTGCTCTTACAATCTTACTGCCCCCTCTTCCGCAAATGTCCCTGAGCTCCAGGATGGGGAGAGATTAGGCTGGCCTAGTTCTATGTGATTGATATAGAGTCTCTGAAGTTCTGGATTGTGGTTTGTTGATTTTCTTTTGCAGTTTTGCTGCTCCTGCAATTCCCTTCACTCCATTCTGCTGGGCACTGTATGTCACCCCCTGGCCAGAGACAAAAAGCTGTTAAACTGGAGTCTTGTTGTAATAGCACATTCAAGGGTAGATGTAATAAGAGTAGGAAACCTCACTGAGGGAGGGGTCCATCACCCATTTGCAAAATGATTACTTTTTATCTGCTAGACTATATGCCCTTCCCTTCTGGTGAGATCAGGAAAGAACGTCTGTGAACTTAACCAGGTTTCTCATTACTTACTTGCAGACCTTGATGGAGGCCTATTTTCTCTGCTGTAACATGGTCTCCTCTCTCCTTGTTTCTGGTGTGGCCCTCCTAACCCATCTCTCTTGTTCATAATCCTTGCAATTACTGTGTTACATAGGTTTACTTTTGAGTGTCTCAATGTGGGCTGGGTGAGTTTGGTACTAGGAGCCACCTATTAGGGAGTACATACGGCGCTTAATTTTCTGGGTTTGGGATACTTCACTTAATATAATTCTTTCTAATGATATCCATTTCCCAGCAAATTCCAGTAATTCATCATTTTTGATGGCTGAGTAGTACTCCATTGTATAGATGTACCACAGTTTCCTTATCCACTCGTCAACTGTTGGACATTTAGGTTGATTCCATGACTTTGCTATTGTAAACAGTGCTGCTATGAACATGGTCGAGCTTGTGCTATCGAGGCGAACCCCTGCTGCATGGGGGGTTATTCCCAAAAGTGGGATAGCAGGGTCATACGGCATTTCAATCTTTAATTTCTTTAAGAATCTCCAGACAGCTCGCCAGAGTGGCTGTATGAGCCTGCATTCCCACCAACAATGTAGGAGAGTTCCCCTCTCTCCACATCCTCTCCAGCATTTGTCGTTGTTTGTATTGTGGATTTTTGCCATCCTGACCGGGGTGAGATGATATCTCAGGGAAGTTTTGATTTGCATTTCCCTGATGGCGAAGGAAGTGGAGCATTTTTTAAGATAATTGTTAGACATTTTAATTTCATCCCTGGTAAAGTTTCTTTGAAGTTCCAGGGCCCATTTTTTAATTGGGCCAGTGTTTTCCTTGGAGTTTAATTTTCTAAGTTCTTTGTGCACTCTGGACAGTAGAGCTCTGTCAGATATGTGGTTAGTGAAGATTTTCTCCCATTCTGTGGGTTGCCTTTGAGCTCGTGTGACAATCTCTTTATCTGAACAGAAGCTCTTTAATTTCACAAGATCCCAACTGTTGAGAGTTGGTAGCAGTGACTGTGCCATTGGATGTCTGTTTAGGAAGTGTTGGCCTAGCCCAATCAGCTCGAGGGAGTTCCCTATCCTTTCAACTATGGTTTTTAAAGTCTCTGGCCTGATATCAAGGTCCTTGATCCATTTGGAATTAAGTCTTGTACATGGTGACAAGTACCGGTCCAGCTTTAATCTTCTGCATGTGGAGATCCAGTTTTGCCAGCACCATTTGTTGAAGATGCTGTTCTTTTTCCATTGGATTCTTTGGGCCCCTTTGTCAAAGACCAAATGGCTGTAACTTTGTGGGCTTATATCTGGGTCTTCAATCCTTATCCATTGATCTGTGTGTCTATTTTGGAGCCAGTACCAGGCTGTCTTTATAACTATGGATTTGTAGTATAGACTTAGGTTTGGTATGGTAATACCTCCAGCTGTGTTTTTGTTACTCAGGATTGTTTTTGCTATCCTGGGTCTTTTGTGCCTCCATATGAGCTTTGAGATTGTTTGGTCAACTTCTTTGAAGAATTGCTTTGGGATTTTGATTGGTATAGCATTGAATCTGTATATTGCCTTTGGTAGGATGGTCATTTTTACAATGTTGATTCTGCCAATCCAGGAACAAGGGAGGTCTTTCCACCTTCTGGTGTCTTCTGCAATTTCTTTCTTGAGGGTTTTAAAGTTTTCATTGTAAAGGTCTTTTACCTCCTTAGTTAGGTTTATACCAAGGTATTTCATTTTTTTAGGGGTTATAGTAAATGGCATGGTTTCTCTCAAGGCTTTTTCACTTCTTTCATTCTGGGCATATAGGAAGGCCTCTGATTTTTGCACATTTATTTTGTATCCTGCCACCCTGCTGAACTTCTCAATTAGTTCCAGGAGCTTCCTGGTGGAGTTTTTGGGATCCCTCAGGTATAAGATCATGTCATCTGCAAATAGGGATAGCTTGATTTCTTCCTTGCCGATTTGAATCCCTCTTATGTCCCTTTCTTGTCTTATGGCTTCAGCTAAGACTTCAAGTACAATATTGAATAGAAGTGGTGAGAGTGGACAGCCTTGTCTAGTTCCTGATCGAAGTGGGAATGCTTCCAATTGTTCCCCATTGAGCATAATCCTTGCTGTGGGCTTGTTGTATACAGCTTTTATTATATTGATAAAGGTTCCTTCCATTCCTACTGTCTCTAGCGTTTTGATCATAAAAGGCTGTTGGATCTTGTCAAAAGCTTTTTCTGCATCTATCGAGAGTATCATGTGGTCTTGGACTTTGGACTGGTTTACATGATGAATTACATTTATTGATTTGCGTATGTTGAACCAACCTTGTGTGCCGGGGATGAAGCCTACTTGGTCCCCATGAATGATCTTTTTAATATGTTTTTGAATCCGATTTGCTAAGACTTTGTTGAGAATCTTTGCGTCTGTGTTCATCAGGGAGATCGGCCTATAGTTTTCTTTTTTAAGTGAATCTTTATTAGGTTTTGGGATTAAAACGATATTAGCTTCATAGAAGGAATTTGGTAGTGTTCCTTCCTTTGCTATTTGATGGAACAGTTTAAGGAGTATTGGTGTTATTAACTCCTTAAATGTCTGGTAGAACTCTGTGCTGAATCCATCTGGTCCAGGACATTTTTTGGTGGGAAGATTCGAGATTACTTCCTCAATTTCCTTATATGTTATAGGACTATTTAAATAATTCACAACTTCCTGATTCAATTTAGGTAAGTTGTGTTTACTTAGAAATTCATCCATCTCTTTTGTGTTGTCAAACTTCACAGAGTATAAGTTTTTGAAATATGATGTTATAATTCTCTGGATTTCTTGGGTATCAGTAGTGATAACTCCATGTTCATTTCTAATTTTGTTAATTTGGGTTTTCTCTCTCTTGCTTTTGGTTAGTTTAGCTAGGGGTGTATCAATCTTATTGATTTTTTCAAAGAACCAGCTTTTTGATTGGTTGATTTTTTCTATCGTTTTCTTAGTCTCGATTTCAGATATTTCTCCCCTTATTTTGCTAATCTCTTCTCTTCTACTGCTTTTGGGATCAGATTGCTCTAGTTTCTCTAAAGCTTTAAGCTGCATTGTTAAGTTGTTTATTTCTGATGTTTCCATTTTTTTGACGTGGGCATTAAGAGCTATGAACTTACCTCTTAGAACAGCTTTCATTGTGTCCCAGAGATTTTGGTAAGTTGTATTTTCGTTATCATTCACTTTCAGGAAATCTTGAATTTCCTTTTTAATTTCTTCCTGAATCCAGTTCTCATTCAGCATCATAGTGTTAAGTTTCCAGGAGTTAGTGTATTTTCTCTTGTTTGATGTGTTGTGGATGTCCAGCTTTAGGCCGTGGTGGTCTGATAGGGCACAGGTTAGAATTTCAACTTTCTTGTATATGTGTAGATTCGTTTTGTGGCCCAATATGTGATCTATTTTGGAGAAAGTTCCGTGTGCTGCTGAGAAAAATGTGTATTCTTTGGTGCGTGGGTGAAAAGTTCGATAGAGATCTGTGAGGTCCATTTCTTTCAGGGTTTGATTAAGTTCCAAAGTGTCTCTGTTAAGCTTTTGACCTGTTGATCTATCCCATGTAGAGAGGGCGGTGTTGAAGTCCCCAAGAATTATCGTTTGGGGGTTGATTTCTTGCTTTAGACGCTGTAGGGTTTTCTTAATGAATGTGGAGGGGCCCGTATTGGGTGCATATATGTTCAGTATTGTGAAATCTTCCTGGTGAATTGTACCTGTGACTAAAATGTAGTATCCATCCGTGTCTCTTATAATTTTTTTTGGTTTGAAATCCACTTTGTCTGATAGCATAATGGCTACCCCTGCCTGTTTTCTGCTTCCATTTGCTTGTAGAATTGTTGACCAGCCTTTTATTTTTAGAGCGTGCCTATCTTTTGTGGTGAGATGGATTTCCTGCAGGCAACAGATTGATGGATTGTGATTTTTAATCCAAGTTTGTAATCTGTGTCTCTTGATCGGTGAATTAAGTCCATTAACATTTAGTGTTATAATGGAGAAACTATTGTTAATTCCAGACATTTATTATGTTTAGTAACTTTTATAAGTATATTGCTTCGCTTTTAATGGTGTTATATTTGCCTTCTGTTCTCCTGGATATGCCTGTTTTTTTCTTCACGCTTGAGTATCATTTCTAGCAGTTTTTGAAGGCCTGGTTTGGTGGCCATGTATCCCTTAAAGTTGTCTTTGTGCTGGAAAATTTTTCTTTCTCCCTCGATCATGACTGATAGTTTTGCAGGGTAAATCAGCCTGGGTTGACATTTTTGCTCATTCAATACTTGAAGTATGTCTCTCCAAGCTCTTCTTGCTTTTACTGTTTTGACTGAGAAGTCACTTGTTATTTTAATAGGTTTGCCTTTAAAAGTGACTTGTTTTTTCTCCCTTGAAGCTCTCAGCACCAGTTCTTTATCTTGAATGTGGAGTGTTTTAACTATTATTTGCCGCGGTGTGCTTCTATTTTGGTCGTATCTGTTTGGGGTGCGGAATGCCTCTTGTATATGAATGGGCCTCTCTTTTTTTAGATGAGGAAAGTTTTCCTTAATGATCGTTTGAAAAATTTCCTCAGGGGTGGTATTTTGAGATTCTTGCTCCGGTATTCCATGAATACGCATGTTAGGCTTCTTCAGGGTGTCCCATATCTCTTGGATATTTCTCTCAAGTATCTTTTTGGCTTTAACAACCTCTTCCATTGAGCTGGTTAGTACTCACTTTATCTTCAAGGTCTGAAATTCTGTTTTCTGCTTCATTAGTTCTGTTGATAAGACTCTCTGTGGCGTTCTGGGTTGAAGATAACTTGTCTTTTAGCTCAGTTTTAAACTCTGCTTGAGTTTGTTTTAACTGCTCTATGCCACTTTTTGTTTCTTGCACTGTTTTTCTCAACTCCTCCAGATGTCTGTTGTGTTCCTCTTCAAAGCGATTGATTCGATTATGTAATTCCTCCCGGATTTCCTCTTTCATAGTACTGAACATGGTAATGATCATATTTTGAAAGTCGTTATCCTGGGTCAGGCTTTCTTGGCCTTTTTCCGCGGGTTTGTTCTTGTTGGAGTCTAACATTATGGGATTAATTTCTTCAGTGGGAAATTTGTTTACTTGAGTGTTGCTTCTCATGGATTTGTACTTTGACTTTGGCATTGTCATTTTAACTCTTAAGATCTCTCAATTTCACTAAACTGAATTATTTGGCCTGGGGTACTGGTGGGCGGGGCCCGAACGGGGACTTACCTAGGGCGCGGGGTGAGGCCCGGGTGGACCGCGTGCGCGTCCCCACCGGCGGAGCTGGGTGGGGTGAAAAGGGAGGATGGGCGCGGCGGCGTGGAGCTATTTAACCCGAGGGCAGCTGGGGCGGGGCCCGGGCGCAGGGGGAGGTCCTCCTCGTTCCCTCGGCCCCCGCGCGGCTCCGGCTGGATGGTGGGAGTCGGAGCCGGGTCCCTGTGGGCTGACCTGGGGTCCTAGAGCGCGCGGTGAGGCCCGGCTGGATCGCGCGTGCGCGTCCCGACCGAGGATGCAGTGATTTGCTGGACTTTGATCTTAATTTAATGTTTTCTTATTGTCCCTCTCTCAGTTGTTATGTGGTGATGGTGTGGCCAGTTCCCTTGGCTCTGATGTTGGCGCATGCTCTCCCTTCAAGCTGGACTGAGACCCATAACCAGACTGTCATAAGGAAATAAACCCCTTGTTCCCTTAAGCCGTTTTGATGGTTATTTATCAGCAACAATGCAGGCTGACTGCAACAAGCAGTTACAGAGATGAATAAAAGGGAAAACCAGAAAGAGATATGTCCATTGTGGGCACAGTGGGAAAAGGGACAGAGAAATTGATCCCTTTATCTTGGGGTGTTTATCTTGGGGTCCTGATGTCCTGGGGTTGTAGTTTCTTGAGTTTGTAGTGTTAGGGAGCCAAAGATTGAGACCAGAACATAGCAAGAGGCACAAGCAGGGATTTTATTGGAACTGACAGAAGAGGGAAGAAACTCTTAGACGCTTAGTACAAGAGAGGCAAGAAGGAAGCCATAGCGCTAAGGTGGGAGGGCGTTAAAGCGGAGGAGACAGCTTAAGGTCAGAGGGAACAGGGAGAGCCGCCATGGGCACATGACTGGGAGAGAACAGAGCCATCATGGTGAGACTGTACGGCCAGAGAAAGAGAGAGAGAGAGAGAGAATGATGGTGGAGCCACACTCTTTCATAGTCTCTGCATTGGTAATAAAGGACCAAGAGTTACTGGGAAAGTGGGGTGAAGACTGGAGGGGTGATAGGTGTGGTTCCATGGGACCCAGCCATTCCTAAGTGTACTAGCTGCCCAACAGAAATTAAGTTATGGACAGGAGCTTCCGCGGTGGGCATGGGAAGAGGGGAGAGGGAGGTGTGCATGCTTCAAGGTGTGTGCTGGCGCAGGAGGCCTGTGTGCTTCTTTTGGACTCTTGTTCTGTTCTGTCCTTATCCACCTCATCTGTCATTGCCTCAGGGAGTTAGCCATGCTGGCCATTTTGGAAAATGCCCACTTTCCTAGCAACAGCTGAGGGACTCCTGAGCAAAGCCCGGAGACTATAAAAATTATGGCCTACCCAGGGTCTCTCTTCTCCTGCTCTCTAAGCCCCTCCTCTCTGTCCATGGCGACTCTCTTCTTGTCCTTTCTGGCTCAGACCACCTCTTCTGCTCTCATTCTCTCTCACCTTAAAGCTAAACTGAGATTCCTGTGGCCGCAGGGCCTCAGCTCTGAATGCTCCCTCCTGTAAGTTTCTCTTTATTCTTGGACTTCCCCATGGCACCCACACATGGTCAGAGTCACCCACCCCCAATACTCCCCCCATTGATCTAACCAGGATCAAGCTGTTTCAGGGTGCCACCTAGCATCATGGGTATTTGCTGTCACCAGCCGTGTGGCTGAGACCTGGAAGGTTGATTCTTCTGGAACTCTAAGGTGGTCGTAGCTTTAGGCCAATGTCTTATAGATCTGCCTTCAGTCAAGGTAAAGGAGACAGATAGGCAGGCTGAGAGGTGGGTAGACAGGCAGACAGACCGACAATCAGACAGATAGACAGATAGGCAGACAGAGGGACAGGCAGACAGGCAGGCAGGCAGATAGACAGACAGGTAAGCAAGCAGACAGGCAGATAGACAGATGGACAGAAAGGCAGGCAGGCAGACAGGCAGGCAAACAGGCAGGTAGACAGACAGACAGACAGGCAGACAGACAGACAGAAAGGCAGACAGGCAGATAGATGGACAGACAGATAGGCAGGCAGGCAGACTGGTAGACAGGCAGGCAGAGAAGGGCCTTCAGCCAAGTAAAGGAGACAGACAGGCAGACAGGCAGGTCCATGTGTCTGATTTTCTTCCTGCTTTCAGTCATCCGTAAGCCCAGGTGAGGAGCCAGTGCGTGTTAGCAAAAGCAGCTTCTAAGTATGCTTCGTGTGTGTGTGTGTATGTGTGTGTGTGTGTGTGTGTGTGTGTGTGTGTGTGTGTACAAGAGGGCACTTGAGTGCATGTGCCTCTGAAGGCCCAAGGGTGCTTTACACTGAGTTTTTCCAGGCTCTGCCTTTCCAGGGCCAGAATTGCAAGCCACCACTCTATCAGCTGGGTATTTTTTACCCAGGATCTGAAGATCTGAACTCAGGTCTTTTTGCTTTGGTGACAAAGGTTTCAACCCCTGAGCCATCTCCCCAGCCCTAAGTATCTGTTTCCACGGAGACCCAATCAGAAGACACTGGGGTGGGTTTTCAAACAGCTTGGCTTGACTGAAAATGAGATGGATTAGTTACCCTGTTCCCACGTTCCTTGGTGGTGAATGCAGGGAACCATAGCCAATTACGTGGTGGACAAAATTTGTTTTTGAGGAAACTGACAAGAGGTCCTTGTAGCCAGAGACCCCCCTCTTGGTAGTCGCTGCTTCCAGCGCTCTCGATAGCCAGCTTGAAGGATGCCACTCAGCTCTTCTGCCCTTCATTGCCGAGTCGCTACGGACCTTTGAATTTACTCCCTGGCCCTTCGCTTTGCACAGACACGGAAGCAGAAAGTGGTCGCTGTTTAAGAAATCACTTAAAAAAATCTAGATAGGTCTTTCTACTGTCTGAATGTCATCCTCCTTGCTGGCCACGGCCTATAGTTTATCTTTTAAACTCTATGAGAAGAAACCCTTATTCATCTGTCTCCAGTGCGTTAAGAAAAAAAAATCTCTTGAACCAAACATGACAGTTCACACCTGTGATCTGGGCACTTGAGAGGTGAGGCAGGAGGATTGTGTGAACTTGAGTCCACTGGTCACTTCTTTGGATGGACCCCAGTTCAGTGTGTGGGATTGTACCTTTTTGAGCTCTTTCTTCCAATTTGAGTCTAGGAGACCAGCTCCCATTCCCTATTGGGAAAGAGAGTGCTACCTCTTTGGGGGACTAAAGTACAATTTGGGAAAAAGAAATCTGCTCTGCACATACCCTCTGGAAACTGCAAAAGCCACCTGGGCATTAAGGTGCTCCTTAGCAACCTCCCCATGCAGACCCAGAGGCCAGCCAGAGTTGGAGACGTTTGTATGATTTTCCTTGGGGGCAGAAGGGTGGAGAACCAACTCAGTCTGCTAATTGAAAGAATGAACGGTAACTAAGGAGCCACTTGAGAATGCTGTCGTATAAACACGATCCGTGTAAGAAAGTATTTCCTTAGGACTATTATTCAGAAAAAAAAGTGTCCCCCCATTCCTCTTGTCTGGGTCAGGAGGCTTGTTATGAAAGATGCTGAGTTTTCCATCTGACGTATTCCCACCATCTCAGTTGTGCTAGTTTCTAGACCTGGAGAAGATTGCTTAGAATCTTATACAGATCCACAGTGAGGAAAAGCGTGATCATTTCTAACATCGCTTGTTAATGTTCTTAAAGACTGTGGAGAAGACAATTAGAGAGACTGCTTCTAACAACCACGCCCATCTGTTCTCAAGATGAATTTATTAAATCCTAAGTAACTTTATTAGAATGCAGCCAAAATATTCAGTTATTTAATAGATAAGTACATCGGTTGGTAATTATTAGAATAGTCATATCCCTCTTTCAAGCCCAGTGAATTAATATGTTATTTTAAATTATTTTATTTACCAAAGAGAGAGAGAGAGACAGAGAGAGACAGAGAGAGAGACACTAGTCATGTATCTTAGCAGAGCAGCTGTTTGGCTTTAGAACTATTTTTTATTTTTATGTCATTGGATTAGAAATACTGTCAGACTGACATTTCTTCTGGGTGCATGTTCTTAATAACTTATTCTCCGTCCCAGCACCTGCTTGGGATGGTATATGCCTAAGACGTTGAATAATGCTGTGGTGGTGATTGGTCTTGGCTCCTCTTTTCTTCAAAAGCGTCTTAAAAAATGAAAGAGTTGGAAAGGTCCAGAAAATGGCTCAATGGTAAAAGCACTTGCCATGTAAGTTTGACACTAGAATTTGATCCCCAGAACTCACCTAAGAAGCCTAATCTGGGGACACACATGCAGTCCCATAAAGAGAGATGGGAGACTTGTGGGCCAGCCGGGTGGGCGCACAGAGCAGCCCAGAGAAGAGACACCCTGCCTTGATGGATTGAAGGCAAGAACCCTCTTCTGACTTCCACTGGTGGGCCATGGATATGCCTACCTGTTCACACACACACACACACACACACACACATGCACACACACACACATGCATACACACACTCTCTCTCATACACACATTCACACACTTTCTCACACACACTCACACATCCATATATAGATTAAGGCATAAGCCATGTGTGTTCCATGGCAGGTCTGGACATACAAATACATACACATGCACACAATGAATACAGACATAAACAAGTACACATAGATGTACACATGTATATAAGGACACATGCACCTTCATGTAGCTACCTACCTATACTTTCTCTCTCTCACACACACGTGTATACACATACAATAAATACATAATTACACAGACATATACACATGCACATATACATACATATATACCCATGTACCCACAATACAGGCACACATACACATACATATACATATGTGCACATAGATACACATACATGCACAGACATACTCACATAGACACAGACATAATGTACATATGCACATGTATACATGCACACGCATACATGAGCATGCTTGCACACATAATACAAACACATCGTCATATATAGATACACATGTACACATATACTTTCACACTTCCTTTCCGAAGAAGACTTCTGAGTCCCTGTGGACAAACAAGCAAAGTGACATTTGCTGTACTGTGAAGTGAGTTCAGATTAATAGCCTCCCAGAGTGTGAAGACTGATGAAATCATGCCAGTCAGAAGAATTGATCACTCCTGACAACTTGCACAATGGTACCATTTTATAGGTGTGTGGTGAGTTCAGGTTTGGGAATCATTTGGTTATATGTCATCCGGGTCTGCGATAGCTTTCAGTAGAAAATCAAGAAGGCATGAGGGGGGAGGGGCAGGGGGACAGAGGGAGAAGGAGAGCGACAGAGAGAGAGGGAGAGAGAGAGAGACAGGGAGAGACAGAGAGAGAGGGAGAGAGACACGGGGGAGAGAGAGACAGAGAGAAATTGAGAGAGAGTCTAAGAGATGCATTTCCAGTGAATCAGGTGCCTTCCTGTCAACTTTGATTTTTAGTTAAATGTGAACAACAATGATATTAAAAAGAGAACCAAGAAGCATAGACTTTGAGGTCAGAGATAAAACGTGCACGTGAGAAGACATACGAAGAGATACGCTCTCCTCAGTGACATGCTGCCTCTCTTCCTCCTGCCTATCAGTCCAAGACTGCAATCCATGGCAAGCTGCTATCCACATTTAGGGCAAGTTTCCCCACCTCAAGCAATCCAATCTAGAAACTTCTTCCCAGACAGCAGAACTTCAGTAAAGACCAGTAAGGACCAGTAGGGACCAGTCATCTCAGGAGGTGTCTGCCTCTGCCCCTTTTACTCCTTCATCCTCCTCTTCCTCCTCTCTCCACAGGAGAGGGAGAGCATTCTGCTAGCAGGGATGTAGGCCACGCCTCCTTCTGCTCAGCTTTCCCCTTCCTTTCCAGGGCTTAAGATAGATGCAAAGCGGTCTTACAATCCTCAAGGTTCTGTGATGGACTGGAGAGAGACAGTCTGCTGGCCCAATCCAGTCTTTGCTCAATTTCAGGACAGTTGGTGAGCTAAAAAAAAAAAAAAGGTTAAAAAAAGCCCCATTTTAAATGGCTGAAAAAACTCCAGTGAAGAGCATTCGTGGCATGTGAAAATGATATGAAATGCAAATGCCAGTACTTACAAATAAAGTTTCCTTGGCATACCACTGTGCCGTCTGGGAAGTACTTTCTATGACTGCCATGGTGTGCTATGGTGCCGTTGATAAGTCCTATTTAAGACCCTCGTGCAGCTCAGAATGCCAGAGCCCTGTACCATCTGACCTGTTCCAGAAGAGCAGTGGGCCAGCTCCCCCGATGCCCGCCGAGGAGGCCTTGCTGCGCGCTTACATTCCTGTTCTCCCAGCAGACGCTGCGTCATTGACCCTGAAGCCGGTGGTCCTCCCCACTCAGCAGCTTGCTTCCCTCCTTCGGCTCCTGTGAACATCTGAACATCTGTACTGTCTCCCTCCACCCCTGTTCTGGCCATACGGTCAGACATGATCTTTCTACCCAGACCTTCTGACATCCTATTTAAAAAGACAAACTGGAAAACAGGCATCTCTTCACCCACCGCATCCTGGGGGATGCCTTTAGGTACCTCCTAACACATGCACACAGATGAACTTTGCGGGTCATGAACCCTTCGAGGCTCTAAGGACTGCATCTATCTACCACAAGTACCATCTGAGAACTCCCTCCTCCTCCTCCTCCTCATCCTCCTTCTCCTGGAGACAGGTCTCTGCTGACCCTAGAGCTCACCATCATCCACATCAGCCCCCCAAATGCTGGGCTTACAGGTATGCTTTGGCGTACCCGGGGTTCCTTCCAATTCCTCCTCCAAATGTCCTTTGAAGAAAAGGTGTTGCTTTCCCCCTCATTGGCTTTAAATCCTAGCTCATGGAGTATCTTCTCCAGAAAGTCCACGAGCTAGTGTGTTTAAAAGCCATAAGCCTCCTTTTCCACTCTCCTGGGCTGAGGCGGTTTGGATCTAAAGCCTGGGGTTGGGTGAAATGTGCACGCGCTGATCTTTTCAAAATGCAAATTTGCTCGCACGGCCCTACCCTGTTCCCTCTGAAATACTTGTGGTTTCTTGCCGTTTGGAGAGAGAACATGGATCACACGTCCCCAAGAGTCTCATGACCACACACGTTCTGCTGTGTCTCTGAATCTCCAACTACATCTCTTGCTCTAACCCCGTGACTCGATTTAAATGAACCAGTTGCTCTGAGTTTTCAAGCGCTGCCTGCTCCCCTGTGCCACGGGGTCCTGCACACACTTACTCCTGTCTGAGAAGCTCCTCGTTTCTCCACCTTTCATCCGGCCGTCTCCGTGGGAGTCTTCTCTGTCGAGTTCCTTGTCCTGGGATGGCCGGGCTCAATCTTGCTTGCCTTTCTCATCACGACTACACAGCACCTGGCTACTCGAGGGAGGGGGTTTACTTGGGCTCATGGTGCAGGGGTGGGAAGCAGGCATATGATGGGCGCTTGTCACCTCACCTCCACGGGAAGCAGAGCCGGGTGGGGTGACAATCCCGTCTTCCTGTTCCGGTGCCATGGTAACTGCCAGCTGGGTCCCCTGTCCCCAGAAGCCCACGGCCTCTGAACACAGTGCCACTACCTGGGGAGTGTCTCCAACGTTGATGATAAACTTCCGTGACTGTTACATATGGTTTGTGCTGCATATGATTCCTAAATAACGAGCTGCCTACAGTTATAGCCACCACCACTACCACCATCATCATCACCACCATCAGCATCACCACGACCACCAGCACCACCACCACCATCATCATAACCATTAGCATCCCAACAGCATTACCACCACTATGGTACCACCATCATCACTATCATTACCATCATCAACACCATAATCACCATCATATGTCACCACTACCATCACCACCATCATCATCATCATATATCACCACCATTATCAACTGTCGACATCACATCATCACCATCACCATCATCATCATTAACACCATCATCATCACCACCACAATTATCATGTGTAACTACTATCATCATCACCACTGTCAACATCACAACATTGTCATCACCGCCATCAGCATCCCATCATCACCATCATCATTGTCGCCTTCATCACCATCAGAATGACTGTCATCATCACTATCACCATCATCATCACCACCACCATCATCATGTATCACTATCATCACCACCATCGACATCACATTATCATCACCATCATCACAATCATCATCATATCATCACCATCATCATCATCACCTTCATCAACATCAATGACTGTCATCACTACTCCCGCCCGTCCAGTGGTCTCCCCATAGGCCAGTCCCTGAACCATCAGCAGCCCTGCTTCGTTCTCACTGTATCTTTGGCCAGCCCAGGGATGCTCCTGCTCAATCCACGTCAGCACTTGAGGGGCAGTTTCTCTTTTGCTCGCAGCGAACTCTTTCTTCCCCCTGCTCGGCTAAACTGTTTGATCGTGGCCTCAGCTGCACCCATCAATAATTAAGTGAAACATCTCACCGCCTGTCTCTTTGGATTTGCTTTCTAATTCCTAGAGGGGAAAAACATTTAAGAAATAGTCAAGTAAAAGTCAGTTACCATTCAAAGATGAATTTCCACGGGAATTGGAATGAGCATGTACAAGATCGCCAAGAATAATGTACTCTAAGAGGGATGGAGATGGATGTACTTCTCTAGGTATATATATATATATAATGGTGTGTGTTAGTATCTCTCTCTCTCTCTCTCTCTCTCTCTCTCTCTGTAGGGACTGTTTTCCTTTACCTCTTTTCACCTTACTTTTTACACAGACCAGTTTTGATGTGACTCTTCACATCTGGACCTCACTAATTCAGCAGAATAATGGGCCAGCACGCTCCGGGGATCTTCTGTCTCTGCCTCCCCGGGTGCTGTAGTTACCTTCCTTTCTGCTGCTGTGAGATAAAGCTCAGATACAATACCATCCATTATGGTGGAAAAGGCCTGGCAGGAAGCAGAGGCTGGAAGTGCCTTGTTCAGGTCACTGCAGTCATTGTGGAGGCAGAGAGAACAACAAACTGCAGAAGCAAGGCTGACCCATGAGAAATTCAAGTCCTGACCCCTGTGACCTGCCTTCCTCCAGCAAGACTTCACCTCCATTAATCCTAACCTTAACCCTAGCGAAGGATGCAGACGCCTGAGCTTGTGGGGGAAGCTCACATTCACACAGTGAATCAGTACCAGGGTCACAGGCACGGGCACCATGCCCAGCCTCTCATACGGCTGCCGGGGATCTGAACGTGGGTCCTCATGCTTGTGGGGCAAGCACTTCACCAGCAGAGCCAGTCCATGTATTCTTAAAGAACATGTTATCAGTACAAAATATAAATACAACTTTCCCTAGAACCTGTGAAAGTCATGAGGAAATATTGTCCATCAAAGCCATGTATGACTTCATAAAATAACAGTTTAGGGGCCGACAAGATGGCTCAGCGGTTAAACCTTTGCCTCACAAAGCAAGAGGACCTGAGTTCAGATCTCCAGAGCTCACATAAAAATATCAGGTAGAAATGGCAATGGTCTACACTTCTGGTCCTGAAAAGTGGAGTATGGGAAACCCTAGAACGAAACAATAGGAAGGTAGAGTAATCCAGGATAATTCCTGAAGTTCACCCTTGGGTCTTCACAGACACATATTCAAGTGCCCTCTGACACACACACACACACACATGTTCACACCAAAAAAACCCCTCACAAAATAACAGCTGAAATTAGTCATAAGCTTAGTGAATTCTTAATAGCGAATATATAACTCAAAAAGGACAAATCTCAGTGAAGGAGGGTAATAGAAATGTGTGAGCCATTCATGCCTCGGTATAATGCCTGTCTAGTAGCTGTTCTCCCTCTGAGGCACGGGGTGTCTAAGGTTTCTGAGGCAGATGGGGGAGCATATTGATCCTGAGCTATCCTCAATCTTCAAGTCTTCTAGCCGAGCCCCCCACTTCTGCCTTTGCCCTAACCTAAGTCTAAACAGTTATGCCCAGGTGTGAATGGACCTCATATCCTGCTGTGGGGGACAGGGACCGAGCAGGAAGATGAGTTGAGTAATTGCTGCTCATTAGAGTTTGGGAGGGGGGATGTGCAGGGTGAGCCTGCAACTCCCTAGCTAAGGGAGCCATTCTGTCTGTCTGTCTTCCTGAGTTGCTACTAATTGTCCATCTCGTCTCCCTTTGTATCTTTCCTGCCTCTTCCCTCATGAAATAACCCCAGGCCATCTGTGCTGTGTTGATGCCTGGCTAGCTTGGTCTGGTTAACCATTTCAAGAAATGTCCTCTTCTGTCTCTTCAGCAGGGAACAGTAAGCGCATCCCCCTTACATCTGAATTCAACGCCCCGGACGCAGACCAGCGCATCACCCACAGGCACGATGGGATGTGTTACATCCAACGCATGAGCCGGGGGTAATTTGCAGACCTGTGTGTTTACATCTCACGTCTGGAGTCAAGCCGTTAGGATCTTTATTATAGCTTGGAATGATCTGGCATAAAATCGATGGTCCCATATGTTTCTGGTAATAAAACTTTCTGGGAATCATAGAGTCATGGGCTGCCATCGGGCAGACTTCCCGCTGTGGCCTGCTGGGCACTGAGATAAAGATACGCTTCTCCTTTATCTCCGTGCGCTTTGCTCCACAAGCACAAAGCATCGCCTGATAACTGCACACCCCACTGAGTATCCGGTTTTTGTGTTGAGGGCTAAATCGATACAGTAAGTGATTAAACACAGCCCGGAAGTGCCAGTCATGGGTCAATTCATTGAGGAGGGAGCTTGGGGAAAACGGGATGCGTCTGAGCCCAAGGACACTAGGATTCTGATCCTGGCGCCACTGTGGAGGGTTCCTTTCCATCTTCTCAGGTGCATCATGGGAGGCTGCCGTGGTTTGAATAAGGTGTACCCCCACAGGCTCATGTGTTTGATTCCTTAGCTGATGTCAATGTTTGGGAACCTTGGAGCACTTTTGAGGTGGAGGCCTTGCTGGAGAAATGTGATCACATTTCTGTGAAATGCTGGCATATCACTGTAGAGGGTGGGAAAGTATGTGTGTGTGTGGGGGGGGGTTGAGGTTTAGTAACTAAGCCCAACTTCCTGTCCATTTGCTCTGGTTCTCTCTGCCTCCTGATGTCTGCTGAACCAGCCACTTCCTTCAGCCCCCAGCCATGCCCTGCTATGTGATTTCTTAATGGACTATATTCTCTCTGGGACCATAAGCCAAATAAATCTCCCTTTCTTTCTTGGGTTGTGCACAGGTGCTGTCTCATAGCAGCGAGAGAAGAGTAGCTACACAGAGATGAATCTGGCAAGTCCTAAGGTCCCGCTCCACGCGGCAGCTCTGTTATACACTCTCTGTTATACACTCTCTGTATTTAAAGCATGTTGAGAGATGAAGCTGCTCCCCCGAATGTACCCTAAGAGAAGCAGATGGGATTATTTTCCTCCCTTTTTTGAGACTGGATTTCATGTGCCCCAGGCTACATGTCACTGACGATGACCTTGAACTCCTCTTCCTCCATCTCCATCTTTGAGTTGGGATCCCAGGGCTGTGCCCACCATTCCGGGTGGGAATTGCTTTGTATACAGTACAGTGCAGCCAATAAACCTATTGCCAGGGCAACAATGAATGTCACAGATCATCACGCCAGAAAGAGTTCCAAGTAGTATATCCTGAAATTGTTTTGCAAAGAAAAAAAGAAAACATATGCAGGTAGGAAATAAGTAAGAGTAATGAGTACTGCGTATTTCCAGTTAATTTACAGAAGACATTTACTTTATATGTAATATTTTTTTTCAGTGTTTTAAAAATTTTGTAGACTCTAGGTATTTTTAGAAATTCTTTCTCTAGCTGGTGATGTGACTCTACGGGTAGAGTGCTTGTCTTGCATACATGAGGCTCTGGATTCAGTTCCCGGTACCATACAGAACCAGGCAGGGTGGCACATGCCAGTAATCCCACCACATGATGGGCAGAGGCTGGAGGCTGAGAGGTTCTAAGTCATCCTCAGCAACATATTGACTCGTGACTGGATTTGTAAAACGTAACTTTCCAAAAGAGCAGGCTCTTAGCTAGTGACATGGGTTTTGACCCCAGGTTACCTGGGGCAGGGAACAGTGTAGGTGACAGACAGAGAGATCCAGAGCTCTGGGTCAGGCACCAGGTTCAGTTGGGGCTGTGGTGCTTTAAGTGGGTGGTGGTGGTCAGGGTTCCAGAAAACCAAACAAGATAGTTCAAGTGTCCGACTTAGGAGTCTTGGACTACATGCAGCCAGGGGTAGCAGTGGATGAAGCTTGCACAATATCATAAAATTATTCAAAACAGAGTAAGGTCATTTTGTAATTCCATCATGCCAGTCTGCAGCATTGTGGATAACAATGTTGTGCTTGGGGCTGGAGAGGTGGCTCAGGGGTTAAGCCTCTGCCTTGCAGGTGGAAGGTCCTGAGTTTGGACCCCACGTATAGATGCCAGGTGGAAGTGGGGACAGCCTGCATTTCTGATCCTGGTAGGGCGGAGCCTGTGAATCCTGGGGCAGAGTAAACAAGGAGGAGGTGGAAGTGGTCCATGGTGGTTCCTAAATTTGCTCGTGGTTCTACACACACACACACACACACACACACAACACACACACACATACAACTGAATAAATAAAAACAAATTAAGAAAAACCAGTGTTGTGCTGCTGTTTCCAAAGACTAAACACGTGTGATAGCACTGTATTCCACTGTAGCACAAGCATGTCCTTCAGGGCTATTGGTCTCTATTCACTGTTCCTTATCAGGGGCTGTCATAGTTACGCACAGGTGTCAACTTGACAGTTGAGGGTTTGAGCTCTGGACACATTTGTAGAGAATTAGTGGTTGAGTTAAGCTCAGAGCAAACCTGTAAGGAGATTGTCTAGCTGATAGGGAAGGCCCAGCCCATGGTGGGTGGGACTAGGTCCTGAAATAAATCATGGAGAGCTGGTTGAGAGAGTCAGCATCCTTCTGTGCACTTGCCAGACATGCTGGTCTGGCAAGTAAGGATTATCCGTCTCTCAGCCATTACGTAGAGATGGTGTGGCCAATTCCCTTGGCCCTGGTGTTGATGTGTGCTCTCCCGTCAAGCTGGACTGAGAATTGTAAGCAGGAATCGTAAGAGAGAATAAATCCTTGTTCCCTTAAGCTATTTGAAGGTCATTTATCAGCAGCCATGCAGGCAAACTGCAACAGGTGCACATTCGCCTCTACTGTGATTCTGTCTTGGGCCCCCCCATCAGAGGCACCCCATCTTTCGTTCCAATAGTCACGTTCAAAGGATGGTTCTGTCTCCGTTGCCCTACGTTGTTGACTGGTCTTTGGGGACAAGGCCGGTCCTGCCACTTCTGGAACATGAGCACGTGCTGGACAGAAATGCAGTGGGTCTTCAAGTCGGCGTTCAAAGCTCAAAGAAGATCTGGGGCATTGATTTCCAAACTCTTCTTATGCATTTAAAAAATGTCTCTGTCCCCATCCCTCTCTATTTTGATAGCATCTGGCTTTGCTAAGACTAGCTGTAACTCCCAGGTTCAAATGATCCCCCTGCCTCAGCCTCCCAAGTAGTTGGGACAACATGCCTCCAAGGTCTGTCACTCAAGAGCCCTATGCCTGAGCTAATGATACACGGGTGACTCATGAAGTCAGTATCAAGATAAAGTCTATCACCATCTGCTTGTCTCTCAAACTAGTCTTCTCCAGCACGGCTCTTCTATGAAGCAGGTTCTTTAAATGGTCTTTCCCACTCTGGGATTAGATCCAGCTGCGTGTGTTCATGTTTTAGGAGCTTCCTAGTCCTCTGCAAAGCTGTGTGTGAAAGAAAGAAGATTGGCTGCCTGTCACTTTAACTCCAAAGAGCAAACCAGGGTAAGAAAGAGTGAAAAGAAACCAGCTTTGATTAATACTTCCAGCTTAGCCTTGTGCTCGGATAGATTTCTAAAAAGAAAAGCACAACGGTACTCTGATAAACCCAGCATTCTTACGGTAGGCCTACGCCCCCAACAGTCCAGCTCTGCTGTCTCTTGGGAACAACACAATAGTGTCGTTTTACCTGATGCAAGACTTTCTTGGGCTTTGTGGATTTCAAGTGCCTGTTTATTCTCTTCACTCTCTCCAGTGAGGCTCGCTCTTAAAAACAGCAAAAAAGAAATTGTAACCAACGGCTTAGTAAATATGCAGGTCATTTCTCCCTTCTCATCTTTGAGAAGATCCTGTAGCAAATTAGCCAATCCCTCCCCCTACTCCCCCACCAAGGCACTGAAAGCAGAATTATCTGCTCAGGTAGGTGTGGAGCTGCCGAGGCCCCTCTGAGCAGTACCTAACATCTGGAATCCAGACCGTTGCCCGAGTGCGGAGGGAGCAAGCTATGTTACTGACGAAGCTGTGCTCATGAAAGTTTCCAGGATAGCCAGTGAGTCTATTTGACTGCTCAGATTCCTACCATCTTGTAGGACTCCCGCTTCCTGCTCCCGCAATCTTGAAAAGGAACAACAGGTGTGGTGAAGCAATCGGGGACATTATCCTCTGCATAGATTTCGTCGGCTAAAGGCACTTGGTTTGACCACAGAGCCCTTTGATAGGCAGCAAATGTTTGCCTGCCTAAAATTCCACCCAAACAGAAATTTCAGGGTGAATCCTGACCTTGACGTTTGTAAGGACGAGATTGTTTTCCAGTGCTTTCTATGTTTCCTCTGACTCACCAAAGCCTGGGTTACATGCGGTTCGTACAGCTTTAGGATTTTGCACTTGTACCTAAATCACAAGGTTTAGTGTCTCCTCAGCCTCTGCACAGATGCGCGCTGCAGTAATTGCGAGCTGACCAGGAGGGGCTGAGTGTGGCGACACCAGCCTGTAATCCCGGTACTCTGGGGGTTGAGGCCGGAGGATTGTGAGTTTAAGGTGGGCTTGGGTTATAGAGCCAGACCCAGTCTCAAAGCATTGAGGGCTGAGATGTAGCCCAGGGGCGGAGTGCTGGCCCTCTGTGTGTCTTCAACCCAGTCACAGTATGGGGGGGGAGGGAAGTAATTTAATACCAGAATAAAGCAGCTCTTCCCGAAGATCTCAGTTGTTGCCTGATGTCCAGCAGCAGCTACGAAAAGCTAGTAAGCTCTGATTTTAAATCCTGGAGGAACTCTTCTTGTTATTAAGTTAAGTGCTGACTTTAGAATAAAGAACATTCAGATGATATCTGCGTACCGTAGAGTTCTGCTGATCTTAAGGGGAACTGCGTGGAATAGAGCGTATCTTCCTTTGCTGCTGATAACGTCAATTTGTTACTTGCTGTCTGCTTCACTGTGTACAAAGTCGATGAGCAGCTAAGCTGGCTGCTGGGAAGCTTAGAGCTGTATGTGGAATACATTGACGGTCCATATATTTAAAGGATTAGAATGTGACTAATTGCAGTCATGTATAATTATGTCTACATTACCATATGTGATTATAGAACTAATAAATAATTCATAGTCAACATTCAATGAACTAGTGAGAGATCACGCAATTAGCAGCAACAGTCAACACATGAGAAGTGCAGGTTTTATTTATGCCACATCACGTGCTAATTTTTGATGGACTACCCACAAAATGCCTACACATTAAGTGTAGCGGTCAAGGTACACATGTCTGTCACTCACAAATTCTCAGCTTATCAAGATGTAGATTGCATCCATCACCATCCCAAGCTGTGCCCTCCCCCAGTCAGACTCTGCCCTCCATGCTTGTAAGACAAGAACAAACACTTTCTGACCTTTCCAGCAGACATGAGTCCTGCTTTGTTCAAGAACTTTCTATCAGCACACTCATGCCCCCCACTCATTTGCCTGCAATATCTTTCACTTGGCAAACATGTCTTGTTTCAAGATGAAAGTGGAATGACATGAAATGATCGATTGTTCTTTTTTCCTTGTTGGAGAGTAATGTATTACACGAACTGGTTTATCCTCTGTCCTATCAAGGGACATTCATGTAGTTTCCTGGTTTGGGATTTATTACAAAATAAAAATCTATCATGTGATCGTTGCTAGACAGTGTTCATTTGTAAATATGCATTTTTCATTTCCATTGAGTAAATGCCTAGGAGTAGAGTTATTGGGCGATATGGCAGGCATTATATATATTTTTATAGGAAATATGCAGAATATGCAGGAGGTTTTCTAAAATGGCCAAACTGCTTTCTATCTCTGACATCAGCATGAAATCATTGTATGCGCTTCATGGCCTTGGTCACATGTTTGATGGTGTGAGTCGCCCTAGTGCTCTACACTGTGGTGTGCATATGTTAGCATCTCCTTGCACTTCTAATGCATGTTTCCTGATGGCTGCAGACAAGAAGCCTGTTTTTCCGTGGTGAATGGATCTTTGTGATGTTTGATGTTTAATGTTTAGGCCTGGTTCAGTCTTTCGTTACTATTTATTTATTTCCCAATCATACAAACTTAATAGGTACCCAGGTGCCTTCCTTCCCTCCACCCCTCTCAGTCCCCTTTCTTCCTCCCCCCGCTTTCCCCCTCTCATTCCCTGGAGCATCCTTTAGTGTGACTGTCAAACTTCCCTCTGGGCCCTCCTCTCTGATAAGGTGTAAGGACTCAGTAGCATTGCCTAGAGCCCTTTCTTGGGTTCCCCTATGGTATGGGAACTCTATTGTGACTGTTAATCCCTTGCCTCTAAGGATCCTAGTGCCTGTGATCCATGCTAGACTTTGGGGGGTCATTGATATGTCAGTCATTGCGCAGGTCAAGTCCTATTATGGTTACTTTGGCCCTAACTTGTATGGGGTATCTTGCGTATTGTTGCTCCTCCCCATCTTTAGGCTCTTACAATCTTACCGCCCCTTTTCTGCAAATTTCCCTGAGCTTTAGGATGGGGAGAGATTTGGCTGGTCTGGTTCCAGCCTGCAGGAGATGTAAGGAAGGGCCCTGACATTCTGAATTATGGTTTGTTGTTGTTTTCGGTTTTGCTATTCCTGCACTACCCTTGGCTCCATCCTGATTGGTATTGGATGTCACTCCTAACTAGAGATAAAAGGCTGTTAAGATGGAGTCTTACTATAAGAGTAGATTCAAAGGTAGGTGGAATAAGAGTAGGAGATTGCAAGTGAGGGGGGTCAGTCTCCCATCTGCAGGATGGTTACCTTCTATCTGCCAGACTCTATGCCCTCTCTGACTGGTGAGATTGAACCCCCTCGGTTGCAAGTGACCAGGCAGGAAAGTGAGTGAGCTTAACCAGATGCCTCACTACTTACTTGCGGTACTTGATGGTGACCTATTTTCTCTGCTGTAACATGACCCCCTCTTTCCTTATTTCTGGGGGGGCCCTCCTTCCCCTTCCCTCCTGTTTATAATCTTTGCTATCACTGTAGGTATTACAGAGATTTATCTTTGCAGGCTTTCATTACTTTTTAAAATTCACTGACTTTCAAGAGTAGATACAAGTGTGTTGCTTTATAGAAGTTTTAGGGTTCATACCTGCCTTAATTCTATTCTTTATGATGTCTTTTCATTAATAGAAAAGTTACATTTTGGTGAAGTCTTGGGGTACTGAAAAGGTCAAAAAGGAGGGCGAGGGTCACACTTGCTGACTGTAGGATAGTGTGATTTTTTTACTTATTATTGTTATTGATAACTGGTATGTATGTGTCATGTATACATTGAGTGAAGGTGTGTATCTTGAAACTTTTTCCTACTCTGGGCTGTTTCCTTATGTCCTAGGAATCTTTCACATCTACCCAGGAGCCAAAGCTATCAAGCAATGTTTGTGTCTAGAAGATTCATAGCTTAAGTTTTCACATTTAAGTCTCACACCTTTCAAGACTGGCTTCACTTTGCATTTCTGTTTATAGTGCAGGTAGTCTGGCTAATCCAGTCACTGCGATGGGAATTGCTTTCTGAGCTGTGAAATTCAGCTGACTCTAAATATATTAATCTATTTCTGAAACTTCTACTTTATCCCAACAATCTACCCATCTAAATTTTTGTAAACACCCTGCTTAATGACATTGCCTAATTATGAAAGTGTCTATCTCCCAGCTCAATAGAAGCAGAGTCTTTAATCAAATCTAGGGCTGGCCGATCGGGCTGTTTTGGCTAGCCAGCTTGCTCTGGGGGTTCCCAGGTTCTGCCTTCCGGGCTAGAATGACAGGTAGGAGATGGAGATTCATACTGCACTCTTTTTGCTTGTGTGACACGCCAAGCGGCTGAACTGTGGAGCCATGTCTCCAAGGTCTGCCTCTAACAACTTTGAAGATACATTTTCATGTCCACAAATATCTCTATGGTCACTCCAATCTCACTGCTGTCTCAGTGTGTTGCAGGTTCCTCCTAATTGTGCCTCTGGTCTGAGCTCCAAGTAAACAAGACTAACTGTGACTGTTCTCGGTGGCAGTCCTGGGTCGGACGGGGCCCCAGCCTTGCCCTCTGTCTTGCTTTAACAGCGGCAGGTGAGAGAATGGCAAAGCTGGTGGTGGCTGACTCCAGCCACAGGCAGCCACAGCCCTTTTGGGCCGGTTGGTCTGAGAAAGACAAGAGACGTTTGCTTTGCTCGTGGTCTTTCTTGATGCTTCATTTCATGAAATCTCGACCATTCTGAACAGTCCACTGAAGCTTTGCTCTCCAGCCATTCTGAACAGCCAAGCCGGGAGACTTTGCCATCCACACGCCCACGCGTACACGGGTACTGGATTGAAAAGCGACGCTGTTGCCGTTACCCAAGGTGGGACAGAGGGAGGTTTCACGACCATCCTCCATGCCCCGAGATTAACTAAGAAGGTGCACAAAGGTGGAACCATGGCTATGAGCTTCAGGAATTCAAGTTCATGAGGTCACTGCACAGGGCCGAACTTTGGCCCCAAGCTTCCCTGGGTCCCAGAGGCTCGCTGGACTACACTGCCTGGCTCAGGCTGTGCGTCCGTGGAAGCAGGTCTCAGATGCCAAGTCTGGTGTCTATTAGCAAGTCAGAGCAAATCGTGCCATACCAAATGGCTCAAATGGCTGTTGCAGCTTGTCTACACCTTGCCAATCAACTCATGACCAAAGGACTTAGAGAACAAGGGACTTTATTCTCTCTTCATTACAGTTCTTAATCCAGGTTAGCAGGAGAGTCCACACCAACGCCTGGGGCCAAGGGAAGCGTGTCCATATATCCACAGGACTGTTGGGAGAGGGACAGTCCTTACTTTCCAGACCTGGCCGAGTGTTGCAGTCCGCCTGCATAGTTGCTGATAAATGACATCACACAGCTTAAGGGAACAAGGAGTTTACTTTCTTACAACAGTCCGGTTACAGTTCTTAGTCCAGCTTGACGGGAGAGCACGCACTAACACCAGGGCTGAGGGAACTGGCCACCATAACGGCTGAGAGATGGACAATTCTTACTTGCCAGACCAGCATGTCTGGCCAAGTATACAGAAGGATGCCAACTCTCTCAACCAGCTCTCTCTGATTTATCCAGGGCCTAATCCCACCCACCATGGGCTGGGTCTTCCCCAGCAGCTAGACAATCTCCTTCAGGTTTGCTCTGGGGTTAACTCAACCATCAACTCTCCACAACTGTGCCCAGAGCTCAAACCCTCAAGAGTCAAGTTGACACCTGTGCTTAACTATGACACCGAGTCTACAGAAGGATGTCAACTTCTTTAACCAGCTGCTTCCGTTTTATCCACCTGCCCAGGAACTAGCCCGCCTATTATGGGCTGGGTGTCTCCACCAATCAGACAATCTCCTGCAGGCTTGCTCAGGGCTTCACTCAACTATTAATTCTTCTGGGCCTAGACCTCAAGCCTTCAACTGCCCAGTTGGCCACTGTACCTAACTATGATGATGGCTTTAGTGTTGTTCTCCCTAAAGTCTAGTATTTCATCATGGTGGGGGTGCCATGTTGTCATTCAGTTTGCATATGGGGGGTGCTGTTATTCAATGGGGGTACTGTCATTCAGGGGTGCTGTCATTAAGTGTGCATATGAGAGTATGCTGCTATTTAGTGGGGGGTACTGTCATTCCTGGGGTGCTGCTGTTCATAGGGATTGGGGAGCATCTGCTATGTGGGTGACATTTTCGCAAACACACACACAGTCAGTCAGTCCTGGGGATAAGTTGCTGGTTCTGCTTTCGGTCTGGTCACTACAGCCCTGGCTCATGGGTAAACTGAGGCCAGAGGACTCTTTCAGGGGCTTTGCTCACAGCCAGCTCCCTGCATGGTGAACGGTGCACGTGCCCTCCAGACAGGCACAGAGTGTGTAGGTTTCCACGGTGGCTCATTGATCGGCTTCCGCAGCATCTTCTCAAATGCTTTCCTCATTTTCTCTCCTGATTCGGGGAAGGCCAGTCATTTGGCAGTGGAAGGTGAGTGAATTTCTTTCCCAGGAAGTGACCTGTGGGGGTCCGCTCTCCCCTGCCGACTTACCTGGACACTCTTGTCATCCCAAGGCCAAGATCCTGCTAAGACTGTCCTCTGCAGGTTGGGGCTCTTCAAAGGCCTTTTAAACTGTCCCCATGTAGAGACAGGGAAAAGCTCCCTTTTACCTACACCCTTTGCAGCTGGCCTCTGGTTCCTGTCCAATACTAGACTTGCGCTGGAGACTATGGGCAGCAGCCCCAGACATTTAGAACACTCACTGTCTTTTGTGACTTTCCCCATCTGCTCAGTTCCTTGGTGACCCACCTTTGACCATCCTCAGAACTTTTGGTTACACGTGGATAATGACTCGGATTGATCCACCATTCCTACTGGGAGGAACCAATCCATAGTCATTCTCCACTTACTTTATTTGGAAATCTAGCCACAATGACAGGGCGTTTTGATACAGGAAGCTAAAGAAGTTAACATGTAGCTGTACACATAGGAAGACAGGTGGGTTTTAGTGAAGGTCCGTAGCTGTGCCGGTGATGGCAGATGCAGGGAATGGGCAATCATCTTTAAACCAAGGCTTGAAGTTCTCCCAAACGTGCAGCTTGGGAGCGATTAAAAATCACATGGTGGTGATTTCAATCACTCACACCTTAGGGGGGGGTAAATCATGCTAATGTAGGATCTGCTAACTTTGATGGTAAATAGCTCAAGATTTCTGTCTCAACCATCTGTTTTGCTATTGGCATGTGAGTACAACACGGACCACAGTGTCAGTGAAAGAACATAGCAATGTTCCAATAAAACTTTATTTACAATAATGGCCCCTGTTGAGATCTTTCCCCTCCCATGGTGAAATGTCCATAGACCAAATCCCCTGCAGGTCTTGTGAACGTGCACATAGCTGCAGTGAGTTCACGGATGCAGTGAGTTCCTGTCATGTCCAGATAATACTTGCCGGCAGCAACACCTCCCCCCATACACCCCTCGGCTTCAAGCTCTTATGTTCACATCTCCCTGAGAGACTATTGAGGTTCAATACTAGATGGGTGGGAGAAGGAAGATGCTTTCCTCGATGGAAAACCCACTGATGTATATGATTCTTGCTCTGGCAAGTGCTCAGGCCCATGCCATCAAAAGCAGCCCAGACGCAACTCAGTGGCCACATGCTCAAAAAGATGTGAATGGAGGGCGGCTGGTAGGGAAGAAGGGCTGTAATGGAAAGAGAGGGGGGATGGGATGGATATTAAGGTGTGGGATTATTCTAAATTCACTGCATTCATGTGTGAGACGTTAAAGAATCAAAATTTTTAAAAATGGATCCAGGATCAGATTTGGGTCACAATGTAGTTAAGAACAGTCCAAACTTTCAGCAACTACCCTGCTGAGGTCTCCCCCGGTGTGTGGATTACAGGTGTGGTCCCCCCACCCCCAACCCCATAGCTGCAAGCTCTCGTAAATAGTAGCATCATGGTTCGTTCAAATAACTCCCTAAACATGAAATGGAGGTTAACATTTGGAAGGAGAAGACTCCAAAAGAACTAAAAATATATCTTTTTTTTTCTTTTTCTTTTCAAAAATTTAAATGTGATTGTTGGAAATAAAAAGTCCCAGTTAGTGCCAAGAAGGAGTTTGGCTGGGGAAGGAAGCAGGGAAAATAATAATAACAAATTACCTGGGCTACCGCCAAGCTGTACAGAAACGTTATGGTTCCGGGCAGCGGAAGCCAAATGTGAAAACAAAGAGTTTGTGAGAGGAAGGTGGAGCCTTGGAAGGAGGATCTGCAGGAGCGCAGGGAGTGGGTTCACAGTGTGGGGGTGGCTTGGACCCAGGGGCGTGGTGAGCTTGGCTGTCGAAGTCTCTGATTCATGAACTGGCTGCCCATCACCCAATGACTTAGCTCCCACAGGCTGGATTTCCATTCCTGTCCTTCTACATCTGATAGCACGTAGGCTTTGGAAAAACCCGATGGGTTATGGGTCCACCTCAAGGGGCACAGTGATCCATCCACATTCTAGAAGCAATACCAGCACTCCAGAGAGGAGAGCTGCAGAATTGAGCCAGCACTTCATGGCTTGGTGTCATAGTCAGATGCACGTGTCAACTTGACAGTTGAGGATTTGGGCTCTGGGCACATTTGTAGAGAATTACTAGTTTGCTCAGAGTAAACCTGCAGGAGGTTGTCTAGTGGATGGGGAAGGCCCAGCCTATGGTGGGTGGGACTGGTCCCCAGGCAGGTGAATAAAATGGAGAGAACTGTTTAAGGAGAGTCAGCATCTTTGTGTGCACTTAGCCAGACATGCTGGTCTAGCAAGTTAAGGATCATCCCTCTCTCAGCTCTTATGCGGATATTATGTGGCCAGTTCTTCAACTCTGTGGAGATGGTACATGATCTCCTGCTAAGACAGACAAACAACTATAACCAGGAATTGTAATTGAAAATAAATGCCTTGTTCCCTGGTGGTGATTTTATCAGCATCCATGCAGGTGAACTGCTACACACAGCTTTGTGAACAGAAGCCCAGTGGATCCAGCACAGCTCCAAAGGCTGATACTGAAGTTAAAATCTGGAGCCATCCCCCTGCCTCGGCTGCCCTACTTATGTGACTCCTTTGACAAGAACGAAAAGAGGCATCCTGGGCTGTGGGGATGGCTCAGGAGTTAAGACTCTGCCTCACAAGTAGAAGGATGTGAGTTCAGATCCAGGATCCCATTTAAAATTAATCTCCAGGCAGAAATGGAGCCAGCCTGCATTCTTCTGGCTCTGAAAGACAAAGCCTGAAATCCCAGAGCAAAGCAAAAAAGGAGACAGAACAACCAAGGATGATTCCTGAAGTCACCCTTGACTTCCATAGGCACATACAGTGCCCTCTGATACACGCATACATGTACACACACACACACACACACACACACACACACACACACACAAATAAAGAGGAAAAAGAGGCTCCTTTAGTAAAAAGACAAACACAAACTATGTCTTGCATTTAGGTTAAGGGAGAAAGTTGATTTTTATAAAAAAAAAAAGAAAAGGGGAAGTAAGAGAAGGCGAAAGAGAACAGACATTGGGGGGAAAAAAGTCCCACAAAGCAATGGGTGACCGTTCTGCCATGGGTGAATTAGGTGTGATGCAGACATAGGAGATAACACTACGCAGCTATTTAAAAGTTAGCTTTCTTCCTGATATTACTAAGCAAAACAACAAGCTGGAGTATAGCTTATTGTACAGCATCTTGCCGCTTAGAAAACAAAGACATCTGAGGTTCATGTAAGGTTTCCATGACAAAGAAAAAGTGGAAAATGTCATTTCACTTTATTTGGTCACGTTTACTTCAGGCTTAGACTTAGAAAAGACAGGACAAGATTTGCTAACTTGGTTAGCAAATAGAATAGATGATGATTGTCAAAAAAAAAAATCAGCGCCAACCAATAAAATACATCCTTCTATTAGGACTGGGGGTGGGAAGAGCTTTGGTGTCAGAATTCACTTGTCACCCTCCAGACTTGCTTCCGTAGGCTCTCTGGTAGAACAGCCAAGTTCTGTCCACCTCGAAAGACCACTGAGCCTTCACGCTCTTCAATCCATTTCTTTGGAAAGGGTCAAACAGCTGCAATGGGAAGAGCCTGCATTAAGAGAGCCCAAGTGTAAGAATGCTTACATTTTAAAATGTAAATTTTAAATTTAAATGGGCTCTGGGTGAGGTGGAAAGCCAAGGAGTTTGAAAAGTCAGGCGAATTCTCCCAGCCTGCCACATGGGTGGATACATCTCAGCCCATCTAAACTATGGAGGAAGATGGATTAAGCAACAGTAGGAAGTGGCATCTAGAAGCCACACCCCTTTCTTGCTGTGGCTCTTTCTGACACTATCCATCTCAGGATCAAACGGTAGATTTCATGCTACATTTAAAGACCTGCAAATAAACTTGTGTTGTGCTTTTGTTGGGCAACTCGAGTTCTTGCCGATAGAGGGCGTCCAGCTAACTAAAGAGACACCCTGTCCTGGGGTGGCCCTTCCCCCTTTAGAAGGCTGGACTTGATTCAGGGACAGCCCTTTTGCTAGACAAATGCCAGCATATGCAGCAGCTGAATAAATAATATGAATAGCATAGTTATTGGCGTCCCATGTAGAAAAAAATGAGTAATGCAGTCTGCTTGTGTTTCCAAGACGGGTCATATGACTATCAAACAAAATAAATGGCCATGGCATCCAAATAAAAATCCCAACTTCATCATAAAGCTTTGCTTACTGGCCTAATTCACTTATTGGTCTCTAAAGCCTTTCTGGAGCAAGATATTAGAATTATTTCATGCAATACAGCGAGGCTGGGCAAGTTGGTGCCAAACATCCTGAGACTGGGAGACCTTAAAGCAAAGGTCAGAATCACTTTTGGGCAGATGGGTGCTTGGTTGCAATCCCAGCAACTGGGCAGCTGAGGCAGAAGGATTGTCACAGGAGCGATGGCTGGTGGGTGTACCTGGACATCGTTTCGTTAATCATGGGACACAAAATACAGTGAGCATGTAATGAGCTTCATGTATGCACCAGCCAGACGTCCCTATGACCATGCCTTGGTTGCACGGGTTGCTCTTCCAATGTGCTTCAGTTTCCTGTCTCCTCCCACTGCTGGGCTATTCTAGAATTAAATCTGCAGGCCCCAGCATCTCAGTGCCTCAGCAACTTGTCTGGTGTCCTATTTAGGTGTTACAACTCAGTGGTGTCTTTTAAAAGTCTAGGGTAGCTGCAAAGGATTCTGGGTAACTGGTTTTCCACATGTCACAGACTATTTGTCTTCCAACCTGCAATTCATGATCACACACTGGGATTACAGATGCACAGGGCGTCTGACTTCTTTACATGGATCAAACTCATGTTGTCAGGGTATCTTCTGTCTGTCTGTCTGTCTATCTGTCTGTCTGTCTGTCTATCTATCTATCTATCTATCTATCTATCTATCTATCTATCTATCTATCTATCTATCTTATCCTTTTCTAGGTTATCCTATTCTGTGTGTCTATCTATATGTCAATCATCTATCATCTATCTATCTTATCCTATTCTATATATGTATGTATGTATGTATGTATGTATCTATCTATCTATCTATCATCTATCTCATTCTATCTATCTGTCTATCAATATCTGTCTATATATCTAGCATCTGTCAATAATCTATCATTTATCAATCTTATTCTATCTATCAATATCTGTCTATATATCTATCAGCTATCTGTCAATCATCTATCATCTATCTATTATCTATCATCTATTTATCTGTCTATCATCTATCTATTAATCATCTATCATCTATTTATCTATCTTTATCTAGCATTTGTCTGTCTGTCTGTCTGTCTGTCTATCTATCAATCACCTATCCATCCCTTTGAGCCATCTTGCTGGCCCCTGAATCTTCTTTTCGAGACAAGCTTAGCTGGTTGTGTGCCCTGTAAGGTGAACCTGTATGTCTCCTGTGGTTCTTCTGTCTGTCTCACTTACGTTTCTAACTGGACTGTTCTGTTGGTCTCACTTACGTTTCTAATGGGACTGCCCCACTTAGCTTTCTGATAATTCCTTGTGGCTGAAGGGTTCTCATTCTTTAGCCTAATTTGCACATGTTTTCCAATTTTTCACTTTTATTTTACTTCGCTTGCAGTGCAAGTCTTTATTTTTCAGCAATCAAATTCACTGTCACCACCTTGTCCGGGTGTCAAATTATAATTAACTAAACCTTCTCCACTCTGGAGTTAAGGAGACATCCTTCAAGCTTTTCTTCTCATGTCTGTTTCTTTTCATTTTTATTTTGCCACGGAAATCTTTGACCATTTGGAAATCATTATTATGCACAGTATGAAGATAATATTTAATTTTTTTGCATATAGCAACCCAGTTAGTTAAAAAATGTTAAATAAAATGTCTACATTGCATGCTCTCTTTCCCTCTCTTCTCTCTCCCTTCCCCTCTACTAGGATTCTCTTCAGATTCCTCCCATCACGTGGTCATGGCGGCTCTTTCCCTGTCCTATCTGACTTCCAGCTCTCTCTTCTGTTCTGATGCTTTGCCACCTGAAGGCTCCACTATGCTTGTCTTAGCCAGTGGGACCTCAGCTCTAGTAAAACTTGTATTTCTTGGGGCTAGAGAGATAGCTGACATGCTAAAGCCTTTATCTCACATGCAGAAGGACCTGAGCTTGAATCCCAAGATTCCATATAAAATTGCCGGGCAGATATGGCAGTAATCTGCAATTCTGCCCGTGGAAAGAGGAGCCTGGGAAACCCCAGAGCAAAGGAGTAAGGAGCTAGAGCAATCCAGGGTGTCACCCTAGGGCCTCCATAGGGATACACAGTGCCCTCTGATACCCAACACACACACACACACACACACACACACACACACACACACACACACACACCCTTTGTATTTCTTGCATCTCAAAAAATTGAAAAAGTAAATAAAAAGTAAAATGTCCATGTTTGCCCAATGCAGTCAAGTTAAATCCTGGGTGTTGCACACACATTTGCCTCTATGACTGAATTTGTGTTTTGGTCTCTCTGGGGGCCCGTTGTTATCTATGTTCACACATGCAATGATACCATGTTTTAGTATCTAGTAAGACTAGCATCCAACCATCTACTCTTATTCTAGCTTTTTTTGTGGACTTTGTAATATATTTGTCCAACTCCATTTTTACGGGGATTATGTCTAATTGATTAAGTTACTAGCTTGGACACTTTGTGATACTATATCCTTATACAATACAATGTCTTTTGTTTTGTTCAAGTTAAATTTTGCATCCCTTGGAAGTATTTTATGATTCTTTGTTTATTATTTATTCAATTGTGCGTGTATGCGTGTGTGCATGTGTGTGTATGTATGTGTGTGTGTAGAACCAAGGACGAATTCGGGAACCACCATGGACTGCCTCCACCTCCTCCTTGTTTACTCTGCCCTGGGATTCACAGGCTCCGCCCTATCAGGACCAGAAACGCAGGCCGCCCCTGCTTTCACCTGGCGTCTATATGTGGGGTCTAGGATCCGAACTCAGGACCTTCCGCCTGCAAGGCAGAGGCTTAACCCCTGAGCCGCCTCTCCAGCCCCTATTTTATGATTCTTATGATAGTTACTTTCTTGTTAAGTATATAGCTAGATATTTATCATTCACTCACTTTGTGTGATGTGTGTGTGATATGTATGAATCTTCATGCATGCGCATATCTGCATGTGTGTGTGTCTATGATGTGCATGTGATGTGTGTGTAGCATATGTGCATGTCTGCATGTATATTTGCATGTACACAGAGTGTGTGCGATCTGTTTGCATGTATGTGACTACATGTGTGTGCATGGTATTCATATATGTGCTATTCATGTTTACATGTATGTATGATGTGCACATGTCTGCATGTTTATGCAATGGTATGCAAGTGTGTATGGCATGTAGTGGTATGCATGGTGTGCATGTATGTGTGGTGTGCATGAGTGTCTGCTTGTCCGCATCTATGTGGTGGCACACGTATGCATGTAGAAGCTCAAGGTTGGTGCCAGGAACCATCTTTGATGATTCTTGTACATTAATCTTTCAAATAGCCCACTACTCACAAATAGGGCTTGCTGTGGGGTTTCCCCGTCTTGGTCCTCTGAAGTGGGAATCTCAGGTGGGCACCACACCTACCTGGCAACTGCATAGATTCTGGGCAACTGAATTCTGGTTCCTTGCTTGGACAGGGAGCACTTTAACCATGAGCCCCAACATATGCGCTTCCTTTTAAAATTATTTTTGAACTTTGTGTGTGCGTGTGTGTGTGTGTGTGTGTGTGTGTGTGTGTGTGTACATACACCTATGGTGCATGTGTGGGAGTCAGAGAGCAGCTTACTTAAGTCGCTTCTCTCCTTCCACCGCATGGATTCTGGAGCTGTCAGGTCTGTGGTAACTTGAGTTTTCAAGAGTTTGTTTCTGAGGGTGTCTTCCTTTGAGACTGGCCATGCCCTCATTCACATTTTCCCCATTTCCCTGTAGACTCATTTAAATCTTAAAGTTATGAGCTTTTTAATTTTTTTTGAGGGGGGTTACAGCTGATGCTGTTACACCATAATTAGAAACTTAGAAATATGTGGGGAGGGATGCAATCCAGCCTGGATACATTTGGAGCTAAATCTGCAACTTACATAATCAGCAATAATTTAGTACTGAATCTTAATCATTATAATTAGAAAGGCCCACTTTCCTAATGGATGGTTAGAATTATGGTAACCAGTGCTTAACGGGCTTACTTTAGATATTCTTATAATTAAGAATGTGTAGGCAGTCTGCTTGTGTCTTCCAAAATATGATTCACAAAACCGCCCCTTTGTGAAAATAAGGTCACTCGGGAAAGCACGATTCTGTGCGCTCCACTTTGGCAAATGACTTTGGTTTCTAAGTTTCAAAAGAGCCACCTGCATCCTATAATTACAGCCGTGTGTTGTTCCTCCAAACCCTCGACAGACTGAGGATCCCAAGGTCTGAGACGTAACTTCTCACAGTGTGTGCGGAAGGTCAGAAGTTCTGCGGATCAGCTGGAGACCAGGGTGGGCATGAGAGCAAAAGAGCTAGACAGGTGTGTGAGGGAGAGTTGTGGCCGAGCCGCTTGCTGCCTGGGGAAGCTGGCCAACCCCACCGAACATCTGTTTCTTGTGTTGTATAATGTGGAGACCAGAATATGGTGCGATTCTGAAAAGTCACCCATATGAGTTCAGAGTTCATGCTATTCCGTTTTATATTTTTTGCATGTGTGCTCCTGTGTGTGTGTGTGTGTACAAGAGGACACTTAAGTGTGTATACTCGAAGGTGACTTTAGAGTCATCCTGGATTGTTCTGCCTCCTTATTGCTTTGCTTTGGGTTTTTCCAAGCTCTGCCTTCTAGGGCTGCCACCATATCTACCCACTGCCATATCTACCCAGCACTTCTACATGGGATCTGGGGATCTGAACTCAGGACCTTCTGCTTGCAACAAGTACCCTCGAACAGCAAGAGAGTTTATCATTTATGATGTCTTACTGAGCCCGAAGCTGCTTGCTCATTAATTTAACTCTTCCTTCTAAAATAAGCCTTGATGTGATGAAGGAAAAAAATAATATCTCTGTAAAAACAAAACAAAAATAAAACCTTGTTTCTCAGGATAAGGCCTGATGCAGCCTGCAACAGGATGAGAGACACAAACAGAAGTTACTTGGTAGAGTTCCTAGAACCCAAGGAATGAGCTTAACTCAGAGTCCCTTTTATCCCTTTCTCTAGAATGCAGATGTGATGGCCAGAACAGTTGCAGCCACTTAACTACCTCGAGGTAATTTGGAGAAAGAAGTCACATGCTAGGAGTAGCAAGACTAGCAAACAGGACATTAGTGTCTCACCTTAAGGTAGAGGTCAAATAATAGCAAGAACAAACTCATATTTTTTTATATCACCAACAGATTTATTTTAAAGGAATGGATTAAAGGGGGAAAATAGAGCACAGAAGTATGGAACAGAAAATAAATACAAACATTAAGTTGTTTTATTATTTTATAACTGCAATAAACTAGTCTAGAGGATGCCCTGTACAAAACAATAAAGACTCAAAACGGGGTGTTCTCTTGGAGAGGCTGAAGATTTCAGTATCTAGTATTTGGAATTTATGCTGCAATCCTTGCTTTTGGATGGATTGCTGGGTATTTGGCACCATCCATGCTTTTAACCAAATTTGAGCAGAAGCACGGCTACCTGACCCAGGTACAAGTAGATGAAGTGTTTGGTTTCATGTGTCACATAACTGCCGAAGTTCCGTCCCACCATGCAGTGCCAGGTGGGGTTGTACTTCTTGTCAAACTCTTTCTCAATGGGCTGGAGAGATGGCTCAGGAGTTAAGACTCTGTCTCACAAGCAGAAGGTCCTGAGTTTGGATCCCAGATCACACATAAAAACACCAGGCAGAAACAGCAGTGGCCTTTACTTCTGACCCTGGTGGGCAGAGCCTGGGAAATCCCAAAGTGAAGTGAAAAGGAGGTAGAAGCAATCCAGGATGATTCCTGAAGTCACCCTTGGTCCTCCACAGTGCCTTCTGATACACACACACACACACACACACACACACACACACACACACACACAATTAAATAAATAAATTTAAGAACAAAACAAAACTCCTTCTTGGTAGGGGCTGCAATATCCTTCTCTGCATTGCATTTCCCCAAAGCTTGAGTCCTGCACTCCACAGAGTCCTTTTGCATCTCCTCTGATGTGTCTGCATTTTTCTTATTTTATTTTTTCATATATGTGTGTCTAGGGTGTGTGGATGCACACGTGTGCATGTGCATGTGTGCACTTGAGTGTGTGGGCTTGTGGAGGCCCAAGGGTGACCTCAGGAATAATTCTTGATCACTCTTCCACTTTACTGTTTTGAGCCCGGGTCTCTAATTGAACCCAGAACGTGCCATTACAGCTGGTCTGACTAGCCAGCCTGCTCGGGATTTTCAGGCTCCACCTTCCAGGGCTGGAATTACAGGCAGACTGCCACACCCACATGGCATTTTTATGTGGAGTCTGGCGATCCAAACTCAGGTCCCTTTGCTTGTAAGGCAAAAGCTTTAACCACTGAGATGTCTCCCCAGCCCCAACCTCATATTTTAAACAGGCATGTATTCCTTTGAGTCTCTTACTCTTTCTGACTTGATATGCTTACTAAAATAAAATGGAAGAACTTTGTGGGCAGCCAGGCATAGTGGTACATACCTGCTGATCCCAGTTCATGACAGACCGAGGCAGGTGGATTGCCAGTTCAAAGCCAGCCAGGGATACAAAGTGATACTCCATCTCAAAAAACAAGTCAACAAGGGTAACAAACAGAATTCAGTTATTTTTCTTTCTGACTGGTGAAGACTCACATTGCTTCTTCATAGCAAATTATTTATGTTATTTTTATAATGAGCAAACTAAATAAACTCATGTACCCTCTGCCCAACACTGTGGCAAACACAATAAGAATGTGGTGAATCCTCCCAATTGCTCGTAGACACCAGGCAATTACAACTCCACATATAGTTTCATCATCTTAGTACCCTGGCAGCCCAAACCCAAGTGCTGGAAAAAAGTTATAAATACCTGGCTAGATTCCCTCCTGGGTATCAAAGCAACATTATCTGCATTTAATAGTCAGTAAGAATCAGACTGAAAAATGCTCTTCTTTCATAATGATTTTTTAAAAAAAAAAAACTCTTCTTCTACCAAAAGAAAAAGATCCATTTGTAAAGATAGAGAAAGTGAGTTTTGGAAGCTTGTCCTGAAATAAGCTGCCATCAGGATGCTGCACATTGGAAGGTCATTTGAGCCATGAGCATCTATAAGCAGCCTGAGTTCTTAGCAATGCCTTTGTCCAAAAGGTAAGTGCATGCTTATTTTTCCATTCATCATGTGGGCCTTGCTGAGGTGGGGTCAGATGCTGGGGGTGGAACGCAGGGGATTGTGGCTTGGGAACAGCCACAGCCACAGGGATTTCTCTGCTCTTTGTTTATGGGGGTCATTGTTAAGGTCGAAGGACTGTCTCTACACTGTGTTAACTTGACCATTGCATTAAAGTTCAGACATGATGGTGTTCGTACACCACTGGCTTTTTGAAACTGAGTATGAATTTTGGGAAAATCCAGAGTCTGTTACTTCATACAGTGAGACATTTCATGGTTGTACATATTGATATCATTAATAACACCTCTGTGATGTGAGTATAACACTCATTCATTCATTCATCATCCATCTATCTACTCATCCATGCATCATCCATGCATTGTCCATCCATCTGTCCATCCATCCATTTGTCCCAATCACCCATCTGTCCATCCACCCATCCATCCGTCTGTCCATCCATTCATCCATACACCTGCCCGCCCATCCGTCCATCCATCCCTCCATCCATCCATCCATCTGTCCATCCATCCATCCATCCATCCATCCATCCATCCATTCATCCATCCACATGCCCACCTGTCCATCCATCCATCCATCCATCCATCCATCCATCCATCCGTCCGTCCATCCATCCATCCATCCATCCATCCATCCATAAACCTGTCTATCCATCCATCTACCTATCCATCTATCCACCCATCCATCCATCCATCCACATCCATCCATCTACCCACCCATCTGTCTATCCTTCCATCCATCCATCCATCCATCCATTCATCTGTCCATCCACCCATCTATTCATCCTTTCTATCTATCCATCCATAAACCTGTATATCCATCCATCCATCTGTCCATCCTTTCATCCATACATACACTTGTCCAGCCATCCACCCATCATCCATCCATCCATCCACCCATCATCTATCCATCCATCCATTCATCGGTTCATCCATCCACCTGTCTTTCCTTCTTTCCCTCTTCCTTCCTTCCATCCACCCACCTGTCTATCCATCCATCCATCGTTAACAACAATACAGCTAGGTTACAGGTCATTCTCAACACTACAACCTCCATCTCAGCCTCCATCTCAGCCTCTAGCTTGGCCTCCAGCCCACCATCCAACCCACCACCCAACTGGCATTGGCTGATGGTTCTCTCAGAGCTGGTTCCCATGCTGACTGAATCACTCTCGGGCCTTTGTGCTCTGCTTATGTTCACACTGCCATAATTATTCCTTCTGCAATTTCTTGAGAACTTGTTCGGGAAACCACCTGAGCAGAATGTACAAATAAATAAAGGTGGCACATTAATAAGAACACGTCTATGGAAATTTCTGCAATCTTCTGTGCATAAAGCCCCACCCTGCTGGGCCGACAGCAGCCACACGAAGGGATTTAGTATGATGGATAGTCACGGAATGCTTTGCATGGAGATTTATTTTACTCTTTTAGGTCTGTAATATATTTTTGTAAAGGTTTAAAAAACTTTGATTTTTTTTATATTTGTCAAACTCGACCCATTTATCACATGAAGAGTCTATTATTGTAATTTATTAGAGATCCTAAGTGTACTGAGAGCTGTGAATATAATTTTATGAGAATAGTTATATGTGTTTGCATTCTTGCATATAGGAAATCTCTATCTCCTTCCCCTTCTTTCTCTCCCCACATGCACCCAGCTGTTTCTGTGCCATAGGCCATGTGTAAATTCAAGGACAGCCGGGGTGCTAGTCCCCACCTTCTACCTTGCTTGAGAGTAGGTCTCTCTCTTGACTGGCCCATGGCTTTCCAGGGACTCTTGCCTCTGCCTCCCTTCTGGTGGGAGAAATGCCGGGATCACAGATGTTGTTGTACCCAGCTTTGGGTGGGTTTTGGGGTCCAAACCAAGGTCCTCGTGCTTGCATAGCAAGCACTCTACCCATTGAGCCTCCCTCCATGCCCATAGGGAAAGTCTTAAAGGAATACCAGCAATATATCTATATAGGCAAGAGTGTCATAGGCAAGTGGTTCACATCTCTCTGCGCTTCTGAATTCATCTGTGAGAGGCCACAGCCAAAACATTAGAAATAATAATGGTTCTACTGATGATGATGATGCTAATAATGGTTATTGAGATTTTATGTGCTAGACACTTCTCACATCTTTACTCATTTAATGTTTCCAAAGTTTATCTGCTCTCTTTTTCTCTTTCACACGCTGGTGTGTATGTAGCACAGTGCTTCATATATTGTGGATATTTAAAAATATGTGTTGTTTGAACTAGCACTAGTTGTTTGAAAGACCTCAGACAGCAGGTCAAAGTGACCAACCAACCAACAATGTGTTAAGATTCAGACAAAGGGATTTTTATGATTAGAGGCCACTCTGAATCCTCTGGGCCAAGAATTTTGAAAGCCTGTCCTGTCATACCAGGACACCTCCAAACACATGGGCAGCAACAGATCTCACATGTGGAGTCTTTTAAACTAGGCCCTGCAAGAGCTCTGTGTTTGGATGTAGATCCAGCTGCTTCCAGCCAGAGTCTCTGGAGTTTAACTAAATATTTGCACAAAGATTCTTTTAAAGACCATTTCTGGAGGAGATGCCAGCACCTGCTGCCACTGTGCTTCACCTCTTCGCCCAGTTGGTGGTGAGGTGCCCTTTCCATGCCGGGCTTGCCAGCACCCAGCAGCCGGGTGCAGGGACGCAGCTCTGCCATGCAGGAGTCCACGTGGCCTTTTGTAACTAATCTCTGACTTCCACTGAGCTGTTTTTTGGAAACCATACTGGCTTTTTAGTAATGAACACAGATGCCAGCCATTGACGTTCAGTCCTTCACTCTTTCATTCATTCATTCGTTCGTTCGTTCATTCATTCATTCATTCATTCATTCGTTCGTTCGTTCGTTCGTTCATTCATTCATTCATTCATTCATTCATTCAACAGAGAGACCTTTGTTGTCATATCCTGACATTTCCATATAGGATCTAGGATCTGAACTCAGGTCCTTTTGCTTGTGAGGCAAAAGCTCATAACCCCTGAGCCATCTCCCCAGCCCCTAAAGGAGCTTTTGAAAGCATTTTCATATAAACATGGTTTAAAGATGACTCTGGGGGCTGAGAAGAAGCTCGGTGGATAAGATGTCTGCGCACAAACTTGGCAACCTGAGTTTGATCCCCAGAAGCCCAAGTGGTGGAAGGGGATAACTGACTTCTGAAAGTTGTCCTTTATACTTATGCCATGGCATGTATTCTCTCTCTCTCTCTCCCTCCCTCCCCTCTCTTTTCTCTTTCTCTTATAAATAATTTGAAAAATCAGATGGCTCTGATCGCAAAGAAGTTTCAGAGGTTTGAGTCATGCCCAGATAGTCTTTGGCAGTCACTTTTGCTCTCCCCCTTCACACCTGTAGCCTCCCCTTGATATATTTCCACATATCCTTTGTGTCACGGGAACAAACTGCTCCATTCCTGTTTTATGAAGGGCAATTGTAAGTGACTAGAGGAAAGGATAGTGTCTGAGCAGACGAAGGAGCAGCAAGCCCAAGGCATCGAGCCAATTCTCTAAAAATAAGCAAAGCCCCCCCCCCCAGTGTGAGCCCACAGTCTGAGGATTCTGAACACGTGCTTCTTTAAGCCTCAGAGTACCGCAAACAGCATCATTATGAGACACACACTGTCTAGGCTGGTGACATTACTGCTGTCTCAAATAATAGGTCTGAAGAACAAATCTGGGGTCAAAATAGCATCACATTGGGGCTGGAGCGGTGGCTCAGGGGTTAAGCCTCTGCCTTGCAGGCGGAAGGTCCTGAGTTCGGATCCTAGACCCCACGTATAGACGCCGGGTGGAAGTGGGGGCGGTCTGCGTTTCTGGTCCTGGTAGGGCGGAGCCTGTGAATCCCGGGGCAGAGTAAACAAGGAGGAGGTGGAGGCGTCCATGGTGGTTCCCGAATTCGTCCGTGGTTCTACACACACATACATACATACACACAGATACATACACACGTGCACACATGCATACACGCACAATTGAATAAATAATAAAAAAATTTAAAAAATTAAAAAAAATAGCATCACATCACATGTGACAGACATTCTCCCTGAAATCTAAGATGATCACTGTTCAAGTAGAATGGATTTCGATAGCTGTGACAGGTAATAAGTGAAACCATTTTAGAATATTTCCTAGTTGCTTTCCCACACTAAGATAGTTGAGTTCTTCTTGTGCAAAACATCAGTAGTTGGTCGCAGTTGTTAAAATGCTTAATGGTATTTACACATTCTATTTAACCAGGCTGAAAACAGATTTCTTGGGGTTCTTGTGTCCTGGAATCAAAGACTGAAGCCAGAAGATGTGGAGAGATTAAAGTAGGATTTATTGAAAATGAATTTATTGAAAATGAGAGAGAGAGAGAAGAAACTCTCAGAAGCTTGGTCTGATGAAGGCAAGAGAAAGCCATAGTTTGGTCTTAAGTTGGGAGAGCAATGTTAGAACCAGGAGATAGCTTAGGTCAGAGAGTGTGGGAAGAGGGTCACTATGACCACACAGAGAGAACTGCTATGATCACATAGCAGGAGAGCTCCAGAAGAGAGAGGGTGGAGCTACCATCTTTTATAGTCTCGGGCATTGCTAAGGATTGACCCAGGAATTACTCAGGAAGCCAGGTAGTAAAGACTGGAGGGGTGGTGGCATGGTTCCCACAGGACAAAGCATTCCTTACTAGCTAGGTATCCAATAGAAATTATTCTATTAAGACTATTCAGAAGTAGTAAGATAATCAAGATTTTTTTTGCTTCATCTTCCTTAAGAAGCTGCCTGTTATAGTTCCCAAATCATCATATCACACACACACACACACACACACACACACACACACACACACACACACACACCACTAATGATGTTCCTCTAGGATGATATGAGATGTCATATCATCAAGGTAAAGAAAAACACAAATTATCTGGTTGGGGACAGAAGCTAGTGCAGCCAGCCTCCCTCCTGGCCGTGGGGCAAGTGATTGTCAGGAAGAGATGAAATCACCTCCTGTAGAGGTAGATTTCAGGTCAAGATATGCTGATGATTTAATTTTACTCCTAGAGGCAATCCAGGATGATGTGGTAACTGACTCGACAGGACACAAATCAGGGCTGGGATGTAACTCGGTGGTACAACACCTGCCTGGCCTATGCCTGGGGTGTGTGTGTGGGGGATGACAAAGAGGAGGGGGGAATCGAAGCTGGTTCTCCCCAGGGAGAAAAAGAAGTTGACTCAGGTAAGATTCATAAAAAAAATTTTTTAAAAATTCATTTTGCTTGTCCATCAGCTGCCTGTGTTATACACAATTTTTGCTTCACTAAAAAGCGAGGAGCAAAGCTGGATACTAAGGCTTGAAGCATGTTTAACAGGCAAGCTCCGTCTTTCCACGGAAGCACGAAGCTTTCTGCGACGCCATCACTAGCTCCAGCGTCTCCACTGCCCTCTGCTTGCTGTTATATGAGGGTCCAGAATCACTGCACTCCAGAATTAAATAAAAATGGGGGCTCCCCACTGAAGATACTGAATCAAGAATCTAGGCCCAGGTACACCAGTATCAATCTTCAAGAACGAGCTGCAAGTGGTTTCCAGATGTAATTAAACTCCCACTGGCTGAAAAACCTCAGCTTCTGGTTTGACTGTTTGGGAGACAAATCTTAGTTTCTGTGGTCTAAAGTGTAAATAATACCACATATTCCTTTTTTTAAAAAAAGGGAAAAAAGCATAGAAAATGGTGAATGTAGAATTCAGTAAAGAGCAAATATTTATTATGAATAAAAGAGATGATAAAGTCATTAATCACAATTTAAATGTTATTTTAAAGTTAAAGAACACATGTGAGGATGTCTAGAAACAAGATATATTTAATAATTAGGAATTATGTAGCTCAGAGTAGCCTCCACTTACTGTCCACTTCAGCCTCTTAAGTATAGACTCGGTGTCTGACTCTTGAGGGAAGTTTCCTTTAATATAAAGGTTGATATTCTTATTTTATTCTGCTTTTATTTATTATTTTATTGGGGGATTGAGTGCATGCCATGCATATGGAGGTCAGAGAATAATGTTCAGGAGTCTGTTCTCTCCTTCTTGCCTTCCACCATGTGGGCACTGGGCACCCTTAAGCCCTGGGCCATCTTGCCAGCTCTTGAGACTGTTTCAAATATTTCCTCTCAGTCTGCAAGACTTCCTTAGGACAAGGTAGCTTAGAGTCTGAGCATGATTTATTTGTTTATTTATTTACTTATTTATTTAGTGTGTGTTAGTGTGTGTGTGTGTGTGTGTGTGTGTGAGAGAGAGAGAGAGAGAGAGAGAGAGAGAGAGAGAGAGAGAGAGAAAGAAAGAGTATGTGTATGTGTATCAGAGAGTACTTTGTGCGCCCTTGTGGGCCCAAAGGTGACTTTGGGAATCACTTTAGATGGCATCTACTTCCTTTTTGCTTCACTCTGGGGTTTTCTAGGCTCCATCTTCCAAAGATGGAAGTGCAGGTTATCACCATTTCTGCCTACCTTTTTTTTTAAATTTATTCAATTGTGCATGTGTGAGTGTGTGCACGTGTGTGTATGTATGTGTGTGTGTCCACCTCCTCCTTGTTTACTCTGCCCCGGGATTCACAGGCTCCACCTACCAGGACCAGAAACACAGGCCGCTCCTGCTTCCGCCTGGCGTCTATACGTGGGGTCTAGGATCCGAACTCAGGACCTTCCGCCTGCAAGGCGGAGGCTTAACCCCTGAGCCACCTCTCCAGCCCCTCTGCCTGGAGTTTTTAATGTGGGATCTGGGATCCAAAGCCAGGTCTAAGGCGTGATTTCACAGGCTAGTATTCAGTTTGTGGTTCTACGCTGTAGAGTTGGAACTCTGAAAGTCCCTCTCACGATGTTCAGGGGAGATGGAAGATCTTGGTGCATCTCCTGCTGCTTATGCTGTGCTTCAATCAGCTGGTCAGCAACAAGGGACCCTTAGTGTCTAAGGTCGTTTTCCATTTTGCTTTGTTTGTAGCTGGCATTCCCAGCCTGTTTCCTTCTGCCACTCTTATGCCCGTGACCCCTTGACTCCTTTGGTCTTTGTGTCGTGTGTCAAAGGCGGTACTAAGACTCTCTCAGGACAATTTTCTACAAAAGAAAAGGTACAAAATCTAATGACACATGCTAGAAGATGTATCATAGTTATTTAACTTTTATTGTATGGGTGGAAATATAAAATGATAAGAAAAAAGAAAAGATATAAAAGCATACATGAATGCAAACAGCAACCATGACTATGAAATATATCCCAGTAAAATCCAAATTAATGTGTCCTAAACTCATCTTTTCCTGGCCCAGTTTCAAAGTCCACGATCACAAATAGTTCCTGAACATGTGGCCAAAGAGGAGAGTCTTGAAACAGGAAGACATTTTAACCAAATTTAATTTAAAATTTATGAAAAGGCATGAACATACACTAACACCCCTCCCTTATCTCTCACCATATCACCAGGGTTTTGCCCATTTCACAGACTGTTACAAGCCCCAAATCGAACCGTGCTTCATAATTAAAGAGATGCCCCAGGAAGCTGTGTGCATGGATGCCTATGTGTGAGGGCAGTTAGTACCCTGAAGAGGGGGCTGTACAAATGGAAAACACTTTTCAGGAGACTTTTAAGATTATGTTTCAGTTATTAAAGTAATACACGGAGGAGTAAAACTCAGAAATTTATGACCCTATTTGTAAAAATCCAGTTTATATTCACTTTTAAAGGATTATTGGATGTCCTTCTACTCATTTAAAATGTTTTCAATGACTTTTGCGCTTTCAAATTTATAAATCAAGACAAATGTTCATTTCCTTAAAATGCTTCAGTGCAGAGTGTGCATAAGTCCATTACTTACAGAAAAATGATCAACATTGTGCTAATTATTTTTGTTTTTAATGCTGGGGATGTTGAAGAGGAATTTTCAGCTAGGTCAGTCTTTGTCAGTCAAATGACCACCCCAGACAGGTTATTATGCAGGTCTGCTAAAATTCTTGCCAGTTCCATAACAGTTCTTCTGCTGCCTGTAATGGCACTAAACGTATGGTATTGACCAATCAGATCTTGCTGTCAATCATCTTTCAAAGAGACTGCATAGACATGAACCAACCTCTGAGCTCCGGGTTCAGAACTACTCAATACTAGCTCTTCGGGGTGGTTTGCTTAATAAACTTGAGTTCTCCAAGCTTACCTGAAAGTGCCACTTGGTTTCTTGCAAGAGCTGTATTCTTCGGCAACAATGTAACCAAGATCTGTATTCCTCTGAAACCAAGTAACAAGGGACCTTAGGCATGCTAGGTAAGTACTCTACCTTTGACTTTCCAAGTTCTGTGCTTTAAAGGAGTAGTCAGGTATATGATGACATAATAATGTCCCAAACTTGCATTTCAAAAGGTGATCTTTGCTTGAGAAAATACAGGGAAACATGAATAATAGAACTGTACATGAACTCTCAAATAATATCAGACACTATTAGAAGAGGCACAGGATAGGACTGTCATAAAGCTAATATGTTTCCCAATGTGGATATCTACATGCTAATAAAATTCAATACAAGTGTCAAAAAATCATTGACAAAGGAAGGATGAGGACTGGAGAGATGGCCAAGGGTTTAAACCTCTGCCTCACAAGCAAAAGAACCTGACTGCAGATCCCCAGATCTTTTTGCTTCTTTGGGGTTTCCCAGGCTCTGTCTTCCATGGCTAGAATTATAGGTTGTTACCATATTCATCGTATCCACCTGGCATTTCTATGTGAGAGAAATCCAGGATGATTCCTGAAATCACCCTTGGGACTCTACGCACATACATAGTGCCCTCTGATAACACACACACACACACACACACACACACACACACACACACACCCCTACAGAGAGATACACACATGGGCACATAAACATATACAGACACACATACATATACATGCAGACATAGAAACACACACACACAAAGAAAAATCAAGAATCAAGTAAAACCACCATCATATTTATCATTAGGATTTAACACTATGTTAAAGCACACATGCAAAACTCAGAGAAGTACTTAAGTCAACAGGAAGTGTATGCTGATTCAATTTCCACTCTTAATGAAAAATATCAAACTTCAAAACTTTTTGACTTAATCCTAAAAGTAAATAATTTGAATATATTCAGAAAATGATTAACATTAACAATTTAGAAAGTAAGAACAGGATCATGTAGAGGAGGTGAAAAAAATCATTTGCTCCCCCATGCACGCTCACTCACCAATTGACTTAAAAATGGGTTTTAAAGAGGAAAACATGTAGGCAAACTCAGGGCTGAGTAAGAGAGCTAAGAGGTGATTATAATTTAGACTGATGTATCATCTTTGTGTGTGTGTGACAGAGAGAGAGAGAGAGAGAGAAAAAGAGAGAGAGAGAGAGAGAGAGGCCAGAGAACAAACTGTAGTTTGTTTGTGAGGCATTTATTCACCTTGCACTTTTTCTTATTTTTATTTGTTTACTCTCTGTGTGTTTATGTGTGTGTGTGTGTGTGTGTGTGTGTGTGAGAGAGAGAGAGAGAGAGAGAGCATGTCATGATGCATATGTGATTAGAGGATGACTTTGGAGGACAGTTCTCTCCTTCCACTATGTGGAATTTGGGAAACTCAGGTCGGTCACTAGGCCTGCTAGCAGGTGTTTTTACATGCTCTCAATGGCGCCTCCTTGTTTATTTGTTCGTTCTTTCGTTCGTTTGTTTGTTTGTTTATAAAGACCGGGCCTCCCAGCAGAATGGAGTGAAGGGAATTGCAGGAGCAGCAAAACTGCAAAAGAAAATCAACAAACCACAATCCAGAACTTCAGAGACTCTATATCAATCACATAGAACTAGGCCAGCCTAATCTCTCCCCATCCTGGAGCTCAGGGACATTTGCGGAAGAGGGGGCGGTAAGATTGTAAGAGCAAAAGGATGGGAGGAGCAACGATTTGCAAGATTCTCAACAATAGTTGGGGCCAAAGCAATCATAATGGAACTTTGCATGCCCTGCGCAATGTCCAGCGCACTGTTGCCCTCATAAAGTCTAGCATCTGTTAAGGGCACCGAGACCCCTGGAGGCAAGGGATTGACAGCCATAGTAGTAATCTTATGCTTAAGGGGAACAAGAGAAAGGGCTTATGGAAATGCCACTGGGTCCTTATATGTCATCGGAGAGGAGGACCCAGTAGAGAGTTAGGCGCACACAATAAAGGACTCTCTGGGAATTGGGGGGGAGACACTGGGGGAAGGGGAGGGGGGAGGGAGGGAACTGGTAAAAAATTTTAAAATGTATAATTAAATTTTTAATAAAAAAAAAATAAATAAATAAATATGTATTCTGGGAATCCAAAAAAAAAAAAAAAAAAAATAAAGACCGGGCCTCTGCTGACTTGGGACTGGTTAATTAGGCTAGGCTGGCAGATTGGCGAGTCTCCTGGCTCTCTCTATCCAGTGCTTGGATTGAACTTGCCTGAAACCTTTGGTCCTCAGGCCTCCGTGGCAAGCGCTGTGCTGATCAGTGTCTCCCTAGCCCTTCTGTACCTCCTTAACAAGTGAAGAGAAGGGAGAGAAAGGCTATTATGGGAAGCATGCTTGCACAGATGGGCACAGACTTTCCATCTCTTCAGGGCCGTTAACACTCCCCTGGAGAAGAGGGTTAGGGTAGGTTTTACAGTTTTATTCAGGCTCTCCCTAATGGGAAGAGAGCTGCTATAAAGGGAATTTATGCAGTTCTTGGTATGTGCAGTTTGCTGCATTTGTTTAGATAAAAGAAGCTCCTAGGAGAGGTATTTCCTGCACCTCATAAGTTGGTTGAAACTCAAATCTCTTAAATGTAGAAGGATCTTCATGTCACTCTGGGGTTCTGAGTGGGTCCTCGTCATGCTATTGACTGCCAGCTTGTTAAAGAGATCATCAAAATAATCGGAAGGTGAAGCAAAGCCAAGGTAATGGTTTCTGCCGAGGGAGAGGCAGAGGCTGGGGAACAGCTGTCAGTTAATACTGGGCGGGATCTGCAGGATCGGATGTAGTGTGAGGCTGGAGGCTTTGGGGTCTGACTGCTGCACCCTCTGACAGGGGCCAGATGAATCCGTTGGGCACACTTGGCCCCATATGATAGCTACAATAACTGCTATCAGTGGGTACAAGAGAGGAAGATTGGGATGTGCATCTTCAAGGAATAAAGAATAACTTGATGAAAATACACTTGAGAAAGCTGCGGTTTAACAGAAGAGTTATGGATTTTTGTTTGTTGCTCAAGCAACTGTTCAGAAGGATGGATTTTTTTTTCCCCCTGAAAATTCCTGAAGCAGAGAAGCTTACCTGAAAGTTCAGTTTTCTGGGCAAGCATTTCCTGCACAGACATTTGATGCATAATAGTAAAGCTGCGTCACTGGGGCTGGAGAGGTGGCTCAGGGTTAAGCCTCTGCCTTGCAGGCGGAAGGTCCTGAATTCGGATCCCAGATCCCACGTATAGACGCACAGTTGAATAAAAAATAAAAAAAATATATATAAATAAGGCTGTGTCAGTCTGGTGACAGTTACTTCTATGGATGCCAAAGTGTCAGTCATCACTAATATTTTTTGATATTAGTAATATTAAAAATTGAGAAGAAATCATGCCTTTTCTAGGAGGGGGTGGTAAATAACAAAGCCCAAAATGAACACAAAATCAGGAAACAAAAATTAGGGCAGGAGGGAGATTACCACAGCAATTGTTCAAAATGAAAATGGATTCAGCTAGCAGAAGGACACACAGTGGACCCGGAGAGGGCTCAGTGTGTAGAGACACTTGCCGTGCACACCTGAAGACCGGAGTTCCAGCCCCTCAGCCCACATAGACACTGGAGAGGACTCAGTGTCATCTAGGTGCACTCTTGAGGATCTGGATTTCATGCCTGAAGCTTACATTGTAGAAGGAGAGAACTGACTCACAAAGTATCCTCGCTGTCCACATGTGTGACACACTTGTACCTACACATATCATCCACACACACGCATGCATGCACATAGTAATAATAATTAAATAGATGTATATAATGCAGTGATATATAGATGTGGTAATATATTCATTTAAGGCAAGTATACTTGTAAATAATATTTAAAGATGAAAAATGAAGGATGGGTATGTGCAAAGTCTCAGTAGGTCGCAGAGCCTGAGGTCAAATTTGGTATCCTGAGTTCAAGACCTGAAGCTCTCAATTGGTGGAGGGAACAGCGTCTGAAAGCTGTCCTCTGACCTCCACACATGTGCTGTTGCATGCTCTAACCCTGCCTTCCTTCTTTCGCCCAACCAAGAAATAAATATTAATAAAAATACAAATGAAAGATGAGATTAGTGTGTCAGGCAACCATGAGGACTCGGTCCTGTGTCTTTACACACAAAATGAAAGGACATCAAAATATAGAAATTAAGCGGGTTGGGAGTGGTGGGACTGAGAAGAGAAACAGGATTAGTGTGCCAATGGGACTGTCAGTTGGGGCAGGGTGAAGGGTAGGTGTCGGGGCCCTGGGCACAGCACCCTGAAAGATGGTGCTTTGTTGCCCTAAAGGGCAGTGAAGGGTCTCAGGAGCAAGGACTCTCAGACCTCCCTTGTCTCTCCCAAGGCCAGCCATGATGCTTGCAAGATCATGCTCCCCTTCCCTGAGAGAGCCTCATTCATTGGTCAGGAGAAAGGAGGGAGACTACAGGGGACCTGAGCCCTGCAGCAGCCCCATGTGCTACCATTAGACAATCCCATCTCCATGTGTCCGCACCTCAACGCTCAGGGCTCAGATGGTCAGGTGTTTGCTCAATAAGCTCGAGGACTGAGTTTCATTCCTAGAAACCCACATGATAAAAGTCAGGCCTTAGTCTTCCCAGCACTGGGGAGGCATACACGGGAGGGTCCCTGAAGCTCGTTGGCCAGCCAGACTAACCCACTTGGATCTTAAGAGACCAGGCTTCCAGAATGAGGTGGATAAGTGGATGATCCTAGCCCGCCAGGATCTGTGAGAGACCACACCTCCAGCAGGTAGGCAGGTAGACGGCCCCAGAGAGAGCAACAAGTAAACACACCTACCCTTCGCCCTGCCCCAGCTGACAGTCCCATTGGCACACTAATCCTGTTTCTCTTCTCAGTCCCACCACTCCCAACCCGCTTAATTTCTATATTTTGATGTCCTTTCATTTTGTGTGTCTTCTGAATGCTACACAAGCACATACATGTGCATACACAACATATGTGGACACACATACATGAGCATACAGGCATGTATACCATCATACACGTGAACACACGTGTCCATGCACATGTACCCACATAAGCATGTGAACCCACACAAGCTCAAACACATATGTGCATAGACACATGCACCAACATACATGTGAACACATATGTGTGTGTACATCCATACACACAAACACACAGGTGTGTGTACCAACATGAATGTGAAGCATATATATGTGCACTCACATGTACGTGTACAACAGAAGCACACAGAAACATAGACCACATAGAGGTGAACACATATGCTTGTACACATGCACCCACACAAGCGTGAACACACAGCAGTCACATAGGTATATACATCAGTACATATGTGGACACACACGCATGTGTGCACACACACATTTACACATATGTTTGCATATGTGTTCCAGAGGGTGCTGTATGTGCCTGTGGAGTTCCAAGGGAGACTTCAGGAATCACTCTGGGTTGCTCTGTTTCCGTGTTGTTTTTACTCTGTTCCAGGACCGAAAGTACAGGCTAATGCCATGTTCCCCTGGAGTGTGTGGGATCTGAGATCTGAACTCAGATCCTTGTGCTTGCAAGGAAAAGACTTTAATCCCTGAGCCATCTCCCCAGCCCCATGTTGTTTAACAGATTTGATGAAGAGTGGACAGTTGTAGACGTAAGCAGACACAATCTGCGTGCTACAGATCGGGGGTCTTTGTAAAATCCGTCTCTGCAGACCCTTGGCCTCTCTGTGTAACTTTCCCTCCACCATCTAAGCAGCAACGCTGTTTGTGGAAAAAGTTGACAGTTGACAGTAGGCAGATGAACTCAAGAAAGTTCATTTCAATCATGCCTGTGGGCGTGGAAATCCGACTGAACAGGAAGCTCAAGGAGCACAGGATGGTTATGTTAACATGCTGTCCTGAGGTGGAGATGGGGCGCAGGCTCTGAGGCACAAGTCACAGGAGGGCAGGGAGCGAGAGCGCATGGTGGCCCGGACTGTGTGCGGAGCTGATGGGCCTTGCCTGGGCTTGCGGCACACCAGGTCCCTCCCCTGTCCTGCCAGGTGTGAAGAGGTGTGAAGATCTCCTGCGGATTCTCACACTGTTGGAACAATGTCCTCAGGGAATGGGGGTTGCCCCCAGGAGTCTCATGCTGGGAAAAGGAGAAGGCAGAAGCTTGGGGGGTGAGGAGGGAGGCTTATCTCCCAGAAAGAGGTTCCCACAGTGCTCCAGCTCTATACCGGATGAGACATCCTCAGACAGGCCTCACCTGCAGGGCTTAAGTCTTACATCTTCCTCCTAAGGATAGACCGACAGTGGACGTGCTGGCTCACACCTGAAATCCCAGTGCGTGCAAGGCTGAGATAGAGGCTAGCCTGGGCTACTGCGAAGTAAGACCTTATCTAAAGACCAAATACTGGCCACATGTTACCTTTCGTTCAGCTCAAATGCTAATGCTATGTCCTGAAAGCTGTTGTCCTCTTGGCTCATGTCTGCAGTTGTTCAGAGGGACTGATGTGAGAGTCGCGGTGGAAGCTTACAAGGGGAGTCAAGGAAATATGGAAACTGTATTGGCTTCTCAGATTTCCTCCCCAGAGTTTCCGCACATCTGGCCTTTTTAATTGCAGTGGTTCCTCTGAAACTTCTGTGGAGCATTTTCTTTCATTTTTCAGAAAGCACAGGAACATCTGCCTCCTGTAAGGATTCTAAGATTGAGTAGTAGTGACTGTCTCTGGCTTTAGATTTTTTTTGAGAGAGAGAGACAGTTATTGCAATGACGATCTTATTTCATAGTTGAGGCATAAAAATCTCTGGTCTGCCTCTTGTACTGGGGAGAGAATGGAAATCATTTAAAAATTCAACAGTGAAGAAAGGAGAAATAAAATATGTGTGGGTGTCACACCATGAACTACAATTCAGCAATTTGATAAATTATATCTATATCTGTGTATATCAGTCTATTCAGGTCTCCACAGAATGAGAAAGGGAGAAATGAGAGAGAGAGAGAGAGAGAGAGAGAGAGAGAGAGAGAGAGAGATCACATGCCTCTGTTATGGTGCACAGGTGGAGGCCAGAGGATAACTTTCAGAAGTCAGTTCTTCCACTGTGTGGGCTTCTAGGGATAAAATTTAGGTCATCAAGTTTGAAGCAAATGCCTAATGATCTACTCTCTGGCCAGTTGCATTTGAAAGGCATAACGGATGCACTAGACATATTTTCGCTGATACAGTACATTGGAAAGAGACATAGGAAATGATGATCATGGTCCTTGCTTGAGTGGAAGAGAAGGGGAGGAGGCGTTTCAACCTCACCGGGACCATATGCTTTGCGTTACTCTCTGAAGGGACTGAGGGTTTCACCCAGTGATAAAACTCTCGTCTAACATGAGCACATCTCTGAGTCCCATCCCAATGGAAAAATACTGAAATTTGTTGCCTCTCATGTCTTTTTCCCTGAGGGAGGGGGTGGGGACTTGCTGTAGTTTTCGTTGTACACATTGATTTTTTTTTTTCTGTGTTCCAAGGTCAGGGCCTTTGGGATGGCTCAGCAGACGCAGGCTCTGACTATACCTGCACCTGAGTTCCATCTGTAGAACCCATAAAAGCTGAGGGAGAGAATTGACCCCACAAAGTTGTCCTCTGGCCTCTACATGTGTGCAGTGACATGTGTGCATCTGACACACACATGTGTCCCAAGAAAAGTGAATTGTATTAACATCATGAAATAGACACAGTTACCGGGCATGAAGTGTTTAAAGGGTTTCCTAAGTTAAAATGTGGTCTATAAGTAGAAGAGAAGCTACTGAAGGAATGGGGATAGGGTGGGGGGAGGGACCAATAGGAGAGGGAATGACAGGGGAGAGGCAGGCACGGGAAGAATGTGCTGAAGGCCCCTTGTGTCATTGTAGGAAACCAGCCTTAAGAGGCTCAGGACTCACCAACTGAAAAACTTACAGACATGGTCTGTTTTGGGGAAGACATTACTATATACAAACGTCTGATAAACACATAAAAATAGGCTCTATATCCTCAATTATCAAAGAAGACAAGTTCAAGCTTGTACACGATCTGTTTTCCTGCCCCAAGAGTGGCTAAAATAAAGAACAGCTGGGGCTGGCGAGCAATCAGCGGGGAAGGCATGCGCTGGCAAACCTAGAGACCCGCGTTGCATCCCGCAAGCCCACAAGGTAGAGGAGGAACTGACTTGGGAAAGTTGTCTTCTGACTCCCACATGTGTGCTCTGACATCCTCTCTCTCTCTGTTTCTCTTTCCCTCTCTCTCTCTGTACCTGCATTCTCTCAAATTTATAAAAAATGCTTAGAATGACTGATAACACCCAGCTTTAGTAAAGAGCGGAGCTGTGGAGTTACTGTTACGATTGCTGACCACTTGGGAAAACTACGTGTCTCTGAAACCTTCTGGCTCAGCAATTATTTCCTCTGTCATTTGCCCAGTGATAATGGGAAGGCGTGAGGGAGGTTGTCTATGCAGAGATTTGTCAAAAATCTTTATACAAAATTCTTTTTTGTTGCGTGTGTGTGTGTGTGTGTGTGTGTGTGTGTGTGTGTGTGTGTAAGAGGTACTGTATGTGTTTGTGGAGGTTCAAGAGTGACATCAGGAATCATCCTGGATTGCTCTACCACCTTATTGCTTTGCTCTGGGGTTTCCCAGGCTCCACCTTCCAGAGATGGAATTGCATTTCCCCCTGACACTTTTACATTGGATTTGGGGATCCGAACTCAGGATGTTTTGCTCCTGAGGCAAAGGCTTTAACCCCTGAGCTGTCTCCCCAGCCCTATACCTCACTCTTAAAAGGGAAGCAGCCTGGGTTCTGTCAGCATGAGGGCTGAGCAGTGACGCTGTGTGCACTGGGTAAGGTTGGGTCTGAAATGTCTCTAGAAGTCTCCGGTGTCATGATTTGATCCGTACTGTGCAACGAATGATTAAGTGGGGGAAGGTGTTTAAGAGGTCAAGCCTATTTGCAAGTCTTCAAGTGGTGGAGGGTGTACCCTCACAAGGGGATGCTGACTCTCCAGCCCCCCTCTCTTTGCTCTCTGACACTAGGTGAGTGGCTTAGTTGTGTCCCCTCTTGTCAGAAGAAGCAATGAAGCAGTCATCATGGCCCAGACCTCCAGGAATGTGAACCCCGTCAATACCCTCTCTCTATTAGTCGTCTGCCTACTCGAAGAGACTGACATTTAAAACTGTCTGACAAACACATACAAATATTCTATATTATCTCAAGCGTTGGTTCCAGGGACGGACAATGTCTAGGAACTCTGGGGAACCCCGACGAGGAATCACTAATGAAACAGCAAGCATTGTGGACAAGCCTTGAAGTCCTGCTGATGAAGAGAAACCAGGAAAAGACGACTTCCATTTCATTTTACTGACATGGAATTGTATCTATGTTGATTTTTATCTAAAGACTTTCCACAATTCAAACACTCTCCATTTCGGTGGGATTTAAAACAGTGGTCACTCCCAGGACAATAGGGGGATGACTGGGAGGGTCAAAGAGAACATACAATGGAGGTCTTGGCTACGTGTGTGCGTGTGCGTGCGTGTGTGTGTGCGTGTGTGTACGTGCTGAGACATGTCTGCCAGTCATGTAACTGATACCATGTTAGTGTATGTATGCTTTGTTCCAGGAAATCAGAAGAAAAAAGGAGAAGAAACTAAGTGGCAAGAAGAAAATGTTTAATGTTGTTAAACTAGTTACTCTTTATTGTTGTACTAATTACTCTTCTTTGTTGCTGTGAGATAACACCCAAAGTCAAGCAACCTAAGGGATAAAGAAAGAATTATCCAGCTTACAGTTCCAGAGGGGAGATACAGTCTTGCATGGTGGAAGTGGGGCTAGCAGGAGACAGGCTGTCACTGCAGACATCTTGGAGGCTGAGAGCTGCAAGACTTCTGCTACAAAGCAGACTTTTCTAGGAGGTAGGGTGGAAATAATCCACCTCCAGGCCCACCCCTTGTGACCGCCTCCCTCCAGCAAGGCTCCACTTCTCAAAGGTGTCATGGCCTTCCCAAACACATGATCCTGTGGGGGACACATTGCAAACCATGATAGTTGTTGTCTTACATTTTTAAAATGTTCTATTATTATTAGTGTGCATGCGCACCATGTGTCTGTGTGTGTGTTGTATATGTGTGAGTGCATGTATGTGTATGTGTGTGTGTATGTGCACGTGCCTCAGCATACACAGCATGTGGAAGTCATAGGACAACTTTGTGGAGTCAGTTCTCTCCTTCTATCTTTATGTGGGTTCTAAGGATTGAACTCAAGTCATTAGGGTTGTGCGGCCTTTACTCAGCAAGCCATCTCCATGCAAATGGAGCTAATCACCAGCCTGCAGTTTATGACAGAGACCCTGGACTTGCCAATCAGTCTTCTGTTGTATTGTAAAAGTTTATTTCCCTAGTGGTATTAATCATTAACACGGAAGTGACATTTTCAAAGGGGAAACATCACTGGCAGTAGCGGTTTTGAAATAAAGCAGGCCGCTGGACCTTTACATGAGTCATTTGGTCTTACTGCAAGGCCCCTGCCCTGTGATGCGTGGACTATGACAGGGTCAAGGGTGGCCATTAGAATCCCTTGGCAGTGGAGGACTCTGCCTCCTGACACTTTTCTTCCGGGCCTGGCCACACTGCACAGGAAGGGCTGGACCCCTATAACCTGTTCTGGGTTTTGAAGTGGAAAGAAGCAACTGACTTGTCCACAGGGACTTCGTGAAGGAGGGGAGTGGCCAGGAGAGGCCTGTGCCAAGTGGACTTGTAATCGTGGGGCAGACACACTGGATGTGAGCTGCGTTCTGATGGAGTTCTGGTCAGTGCAACATTGAGCCTCAGACACACAAATTCTCCTCTCTCTCTCTCTCTCTCTCTCTCTCTCTCTCTCTCTCTCTCTCTCTCTTTCTCCTGGGCTGCTCTAGACCTTCCCTGAATCCGCTTTATCATGAGCTACAGAGAGAAAGGCTCTCCCCACCAGGAAAAGCAAAGGAAACTTCAGAAGTGTTCTGAAGGAGAGTCAGGTGTGTTCACTTTTGTGCCCACAGATTTAAAACTTACTCCCTGCGCAAGGTGCATAAAGAGACCTGCACAAAGATGCTTTTCCTTAGTAGAGTCGGGAACTTAAAGACCACATGGGTGGGAAGGCAATCTTCTCTGCCGACAAGCGATTGCTCACTGCTGATCTTTACTTGTAGATGTTTGCAGTCTGTGGTTCTCTCAGTAAAAGCATCCTGCTCAAAAGCAAGACGGGTCATCTGCCAGAGAGTGATTGATGTCTGCGAAATGGTCTTTGTGCTAGCAAGATACAGGTGTCAATTCGGCAATTGAAGGCTGAGCTCTGGGCACGTCTCTGGGGAATTAATATTCAAGGCAAGCCCTGAACAATCTATAGGAGATTGCTTGATTGATGTGAGAAGGCCCAGCCCACAGTGGGTGGGACCATTCCCCCGGCAGGTGGATAAGATGGAGAGAGCTGGCTCAGTAGTCTGGTAGTCTTCTTCATACTTAGACACACTTGCTGTCCTGGAAGGTGAGGTATAGTATTGAGGTCTCAGCCATTGTTGCAGATACGTGGGGTCAGTTTGGCTCCTGGTGTTGGTATGAACTCTTTTGTCAAACTGGACTATGAACAGTAACTGAGAATCATAAACAAGAACAAAACCCCTTGTTCTCCTAAACTGTTTGGTCGTGAATTTACCATCAATGTGCAGATGAACTGCAACAGTCTTATCCTCTGTGTCCGTATAAACTGATGTCTGGGCCCACGAACCAGCATAAACCCAGACTTACATGCAGGAAACAGAAGTGTGAGCAGTAGGAATTGATCAGGCATCCAGTCAGAGGGAGCCTAGGATGTCCTCCATCATCAAAGCCAACTTTATTGTAGTATACATGAGTATTTATAGGAAAACAATTAAGGAGCAGGGCCAAATTCAGGAAAACATCAAAGAGTAGGACCAAATTCTTTACAGGATTATGTAAAATGTATAAATTCCAGTTAACAAAGAAAAGGCAGGAGTGACCATCAACTTGCTGTGGGACGAGACATGATGTCTCCAGGTAGAGTAAACAGGCATGGCACCTTGTTGCTAGAAGGGAATGGACAATGTATGCCTCAGAACAGAGTTACTTGGTCGGTGCATTAGCATATCTCAGATAAGCAGTAAGGAACTGTTGGGGGAGGTAACAGCCCAGCCAGTTTCTAAGAGAAACAAAAGCAATCCAAGAACAGACAGTAGGTAAACTTTATTTCCAAGGGAAGGAGCCCCTAATGACAGCCCGTTTCAGATGCTAATGTATCATTCTCCAGAGAGCAGGTTTTGGGCCTGACAACCCCCACAAACTGTCACCTTCTTTCTGTTCTGTAAGTCTCCTGGGGTTCTTCGTGTCCCCACTGCACCTGTCCCCTCCATCTTGACAGGTTACTTTTGTGATCATTCATGCCATCTTTCTGTGTCTACCCTCACCTGGATAACAGCACCCCTGCTTCTCAGCTCATCACCCTGACTTCCTTATCATCTACCTTCCAAGATCATCTGGTTTATCACCTTCTTCTCCTGTGTGTGTGTGTGTGTGTGTGTGTGTGTGTGTATGTGTGTGTGTGTGTGTGTGTGTGTGTGTACAAGAGGGCACTTGATGTGTGTGTGCCTGTGGAGGCCCAAGGGTGACACCAGGAATCATCCTGGGTTCCTCTATGTCCATATTGTTTTGCTCTAAGGTTTCCTGGGCTTCCCCTTCCATTTCCACCTAGCATTTTTACATAGGATCTGGGATCCAAACTCAAGTTCTTTTGCTTATGAGGCAAAGGCTTTAACTTTGGAGCCATTTCCCCAGCCTGGTGCCTTCTTTCTAAAGTCACAGCCTCGTGTGACCTGCCTTAGCTCTAGACCTGTTGATCTCTTGGTCAAGACCTGTGATGTCTCTTGGTCTTGTCAATGGCTGGTTTACAGGCAGAGTCTGATCTTGTTCCATCCACTCTGCACCTCCCAGAGCCTAGCACGTCTGGTTCGACAGTGCCTACCTCATGACTAGGTTGCTGATACTTTCTGTTTTCAGAGCCGTGATTTGTGTAGCAGGATGGTGGATGTGACTTGCTGTTAGTGTCAGGTTAGCGGAAGTCTTCAAGACCCAGGGATGACAGACATCCTAAAGAAAGGTGCTGGCCCCTCTGTAAGAGATGCTGGTTGAAACGAGGGGTTCAGGGCCCGATCCATGTGCACACTGATCACTTACCTCTAGTCCAAGTAAGCTATGATGGCTAGAGAGATTCAAGAGGGAAGAAAACAGACCATACCATAACACATATTCTTATAATTAAATATTTGTGTCTTCAGATGCATTTCTGGAGTTAGTATTTGTGATAGTTAATCTTAGGTGTCAAGTTGACCACAGCTGGCATTAACTAAGATGAGCTGAGACTTCCTGAAGAGATTGTCTGGGTCAACGCATTTACAATACAAAGATCAGCCCTAGATCTGGTTGGGACTTCCCTAGATCTGACTGGAACCTCCTAGTAGTGGATCAGATAAAAGGAACCATAGAACAGGAGACTTGGAAGAAGACTCTCTAGGAATCCTCCAATCTTCAGCCATCACCCACTAGCCTGCTGGATATCTGCAGTGATGTAGCTGTCTCCAGCTTCAACCACCAGCCATGTCGCCTCCATCATGGAAGACTGTTTCTCCCCTCTGGAACCGTAAGCTGAAAATATCTCCCTTTCTCCCTTAAGTTGTTGGACTTTGGGTGCTCTCTCACAGCAACGGTTAAGAGTAACCATTACAGTATTGTTGAGTGAGAGACAAGGGCAAGTTATTACCATGTCAGAGTTAGTTACAGGTGTCAACCTGGCAATTGAAGACATGAGCTCTGGACACAGTTGTGAAGAATCGGTAGTTAAGTTGGGCTTTGGGCAAGACTGTAGAAGACTGTATAATTGATGAAGGGCCTAGCCCCTGGTGGACAAAGACAGGGCCAGCCCCCGGACAGGTGAAAAAGATGGAGAACTGGTCGAGGAATTTGGTATCCTTTGATATGCTGTGGCAGACATGCTGCTAACCAAGCGTCACCCCCCCCACCCCCCAAGTCTCAGCATCTGTGGATACAGCATGGCCAAATCCCTCAGCCTGTGGTGTTGATATGAGCTCTCCTATTCCTTGTTCCTTTATAAGACATTTGATTGAGAATTTATTGACAACATGCAGAGAAACTGCTACATGCCAAAAGCTTCCATTTTTCAATAATGATCATTGCTTGTGCTCAGTCACATCGGTTGGTGCAAATTCACCTTCTCACCAGCAGCATTATTCCTTGTTTCTAACCGCACGCTTAGTCCATTTCGCTCATTTCTTATCATTTTTTATTTTTGCTTTATTTACTCTGTGTGTGTGTGTGTGTGTGTGTATCAGAGGTCACTGTATATCCCTGTGGAGGACCAGGAGTGACTTCAGGAATCATCCTGGATTGTTTCTACCTTTTTTTTTTTGCTTCCCTCTGGGATTTCCCAGGCCCTGCCCACAAGGGCCAGAAGTGCAGGCCACCAAAGTTTCTGCCTGGCATTTTTATGTGGAACCTGGGATCCGAATTCAGGACCTTCTGCTTGGGAGGCAGAGTCTTAACTCCTGAGCCATCTCTCCAGCCCCACTCCTTTCTTATTGATTGGCTAAGCTAAGATTTCTCCTTTGGACTGAAAAGCATGGTCCTTTCTGTGGCCCGCAGAAATCAGGGTTCTGTTTCTCCTCTCCATTCCCTGAAGACAATTTCCATACTTCCCTCTGCATTTAAGAATTCCCATGTCTCCTTGACCTAACCAAGCTCTGGCCTGCACCATAGCCTCTTTTTTCCTTAATAGCCTAGTCATCTTATTTCAGCTCTGGCTTTACTTTGCATACATTGCTCTCACGCAGGGTCTTACACCTCCCAAGCTAGCTCACGAAGCTCCAGGGTGACCTCAAACGTCCCATCCTCCGGCCTTCACCTGCCAGTTGCTGTGTCCTGCCACTCCTGGTTTATGTCCTGCACCTGGGGCACAAGCTGGGCAAGCAAGATGCCAACTGAGCCATGCTCCCAACTCCCAGCCCCCCAGCCCCCGTCTCAGCTGTTGGATGTAGTCTGCTGCAGATGGAGTGCTGTCGCTGGATGCTCAGCCTCCCTTGGTGCGGCAGCTCATCCTCCCCGTCTTAGTTCAGGCAAGGGGAATCTCCTTCAGGAAGTCTTCCCTGCCCCTCCAAAGCAAGACTCTCTCTTATTCCCCACAGACCACTCAGCTGATTTTCTCTGCGTCTCCCTCGGAAGCCATGCTGATGGTTTATTGACTTGTTTCTCTCTCTATTTGGAATTCCATTTATCAGTATGTGCATGTGTGCCCATGTATGTGGAAAGTGGTTGTAGACAATCCAGCAGGGATGCCACACACACTTGTGGAATGTAGGAAGGAAGGAATGAGGGGGAGACGGAGGAAATGATCTGGGTTTCCGCCCACCTGTTTCCATGCCTTGTCCTTCTTTATTGGGTGAGGGTCTGTGGAGTCCAGACCCAGGACAGAGCAATCACCCCTCTTTGATGAGAGCCAGGTCGCATTCACCAGCGCTGCCTCACCTTGCCGAGGGAAAGGTCAAGACTGATTCTGTGACAGTCCCTCAGGGAGCGGGCAGCCCGGCCAAGCTCCAGTTATTTTTGGTAAAGGCACTGAATGAGAGCCAGGCAGCTCTGTGGCTCTGGCTGCAGGCACGTCTCCATCTGACAAGGCGTGGGAGCCCGTGGCCAGCTCTGGGGGGAGGAGGAGGAGGGATGGCTTCTCAACTTGCTGTGCAGTTGAGAAGCTCCTGGCCCCGTGGAACCATCCCGGGCATCCCGGTGTAAATCTGAAATCCTAACAATAGGGAGGTAGGGGCGGGAGGGTTTCTAGAGCTTGCCGGCCACCCAAGCTGCCAGTGGAAAAGCTCCGGACTCAGAGAGAGACTGAAAAAAAGCAAAATGGATGTGATTGAGGAAGACCTCTGGTCTCCATACATACATGTACACATGTGCACATGCGCCCTCACATATGTATGGGAACACCCGCAGGGATAGGCACACACATGGACTGCACACCCACGCCCCACCCTCCACCCGTGGAACGGAAGCTGAGGGCGGGGTAGGGGTTGTCTCCATGCTTGTGGTACAGAGAAGGCTTCCTTGGCAGGTGGCCCACGCGTTCATCTCTCACTCTGTGGCGGAGAGGTTTGGCGGGTCTATTTTAGCACACGGCATAGTTTTGTATCACTTCAGCAAGCTCTCCCACAAGACTAGGAAGGGTGGAACAATCTGGATTCTCTCTTGGATGCACACGCATTCCGATTTAGTTACTTGGCTGGGAAGGGCTGTAAGTCACAAAAGTCAAGTGTGTGAGTTTTAAAAATATTTTTCTTTCTTTCTTTTTTTATTCTTTGACCATTTCATACCTGCTCACAGTGCATTTAGACTGCTTTTACTTCATAGTACCCAATCCTATCCCCCTCCTTCTACATTAAAATTCTCCTTCTTCTCAACCATTCTCCCTCCTGCTTCCTTGCCTTTTTGTGTGTGTGGTCCTGAGTTTCATCTGGCTTGTCTGCCCGTGGGGAAGAGCAGTGCCTGTGGAGCTTGCTGGAGCTTGGGTGATGCATTAGTATAGACCCCATCGAAGCGCCTGGCTCTGCTTCCCACAGCCCACATTTATTACCCTCAGCCATCCCTGAGGGAGTGAAGGTGTCTCGTGAAGCCCTGCCCTTCCATGATCAAATGCCCAGACCAAATCTTGTGCAGTTGGTTGGAGGTAAAGATGGATATGCTGTGTTCATGGGTGTGCTTGCAGGGTAACGTGGCTGTGCATGCAGTGTAAATGGGTATGCATGCATTGTAACATAGGCATGCATACGGTGTAACATGGGCATGCATGCAATGCAACATGGGTGGGCATACAGTGTAATATGGGTGCACACGCAGTGTAACATGGGTAGCCATGCAATGTAACATGGGCGTGCATGCCTTATAACATGGGTGTGCATGCATCGTAATATGGGCGCACATGCAGTGTAACACGGGTGCACATGCAGTGTAACATGGGCACGCATGCAGTGTAACATGGGCACGCATGCAGTGTAGCATGGGATAATAGTGTCCAGAGAATACTATCTGGTAGAGGCTCTTCCCACTTCCTGGCTCTTCCACCCTTACCTCTATCTCTGCCATGAAGTCTCTGAGCCTTGAAGGTGTCCTATTAGGTCTGAGTTTCCCCCCACTCCCTGGTCAACAATTGCATGTTTTAAGGAAGTACATGTTCTTAGGGTCATGCTATGGCAGTTCGGCATTCATGCAGCCCCGGCAATGAGAAACTCCTTAAATCCCGTAACCTAGATACTGCACGCCTAGTGCCCGCTCTGGGGTGTAGGCTCCATACAATTCTAACCAGATGGGCTCCACGAAACAGCATGGGTGACTGGTGTCGGTGGGAAGGCCAAGGGGTGCTTCTACGTTCAGCAAATCTCGAGACGTCCATCTGTCTTCTGCCACGCTCCCTCCATTCTTTGGTTTGTGATCTGCCAGATGATTTTTTTCCCTTTATGAATGTGTGTATGGGGTGCATGCTCATGTGCGCACTTGTGTGTGTGTGTTTTGAATGTGGGTCAGGTATAAGTGTGTGGTGGTGTATACATGAGTGCACTTGAGTGTGTATGTCTGTAGAGGCCCAACGGTGGTATTAGGAATCATTCTCAATATCTCTTTCGCCTTATTGTTATGATCCTGGGTCTCTAGTTATAAAACCTGAAGCATGCCTGTAGTCTGGCTAGCCAGCTTGCTCTGGGGATTTCTAGGCTCTACCTTCCAGGGCTGGAATTACAGGCAGAGCACATATCCACTTGGCAGTTTTAGGTGGGATCTGAAGATCTGAACTCAGGTCCCTTCATTCGTGAGATGAAACTTTAACCACTGAGCTATCTTTCCAGACTCCAAGTGCAAAAGACATACTTGGGATTTTCTTGAACTTACTGAAGAGCTAAGGGGCTTTAGACAAAGCTCCTTTGGCAACAAGTGACAGGTGGTGGAGTTTCAGGGGGTTGACACAGCACCAGGAAGTCCTTTGTTGGTCTCTGGATGTCACAAAGACATGCACACAGCAATGGATAAGAAAACACACCTATCCTGATCAGAGGAGGCAGGAATGCTCAGTGTGAAAATGGTTGTCATGGTTAGGCACAGATGTCAGCTTGACTGTTGAGCTCTGGGTACATTTGTGGAGAATTAGTGGTTGGGTTAAGCCCAGAGGGAACCCGCAGGAGATTGTCTAGTTAATGGGGAGGACCCAGCCTATGGTGGGTGGGACTAGACCCTGAACAGATGAATAAAATACAAAGAGCTGGTTGAGGAAGTCGGCATCCTTGTGTACACTTGGCCAGACATGCTGGTCTGGCAAAGTAAGGAACATCCTCTCAGCTGTTTATGGGGTGATGATGTGGCCAATTCCCTCAGCCTTAGAATTGGTGTGAGCTCTCCTGTCAAGCTGAACTAAGAACCATAACCAGTAACCATAAGAGAAAATAAATCCCTTTTTCCCGTAAGTCTTTTGATGGTCATTTATCAGCAACCATGCAGGCGAACTGCAACAATGGTTCAACAATATGGGAGGATGCATGCTAAGGAAGAAACCACAAATGTATGCATAGAGATTGTTTTGTGTATTGAAAAAATCAAATTAAAAGCAAGAGATTGAAGTGTTGATTTTTTTGGATGAGTCACATTGACCTCCAGAGAAAGCACTTGGCATGTGACTTTATGTGTCCTTGTCCGTGCTTGTGCAGAGTACTATGCAAGTCTCTAGGTATTCCCTCGTGTGTGTGTATGTGTGTGTGTGTGCACATGCGCATGTGCCTGTGTGTGCACACATGCCTTTCCCTTCCTGTCCCTGTCGCCAAGGTGTTTCACATATTTGAACGGGAGTGAGGAACTAGCTACCCTGTGAATGGCAAACCATAGTCTGAACAGTACATGCTTAGTAGTGTAATATTTACCAACCAAATAAAACCATAGGCCAGATTTTAATTTAAAAAATTACCAGACCAGATAATATTTAATTAAAAAATAACAAAACAATTGTTTCCTCCATCCAGTTTGATTTGCATTTCTTAACATCCTTCCCTATTCTTCTGCTATCATTTCTTTTATTGTGGGGCCTTCACTTTGAGTTCCTTGTGTTTCATTTCTTTGTTCTGCTGCTGTGATCCTGTAGATGTGCTAGACGGATGCCTTCCATTAACTCTTCCATTTCATGATAAGCACAGACAGCATTGGTTAGCCCATGCTGGCCCACCAAAAAGGGTCCTCCAGAAGACCTTATGAAATTCTCTTCTTTGGGTAAGAGAAGGAAGCTTGAAAACAGCATTTCCCGTCCAAAGGCAGCGGGAAGACAGAGCAGATGGTTTGCAATGTAGCAGAGGGTTCTCCCTGTCAGAATCTCTGCTTTTCAACAGTCCCAATTTAGTCTCTGTTCTCCTCTGACACATTCCTGGTGGTTTCTTTTCTTTGATGGAGGTGCACGGAGCCAGGGTGACTGACTGAGCGGTCTCGCCGAGAAAGGAGAAGCCACATGATCTTGGAGCCTTTCGCTTTCCACCTTGGCAGGTCAGCTGACCCATGAATAGATGAATCTGTCTCTCAGCTCTCATGGTAGATCACTCTGCTCATTAGTTCTGACTGGGGGTCACCTCCGAAGACATCTGATTTGGGACTCACCTTCGCATCTGCGGATACCACAACAGATGAGAAAGATCTACGCTGGTGACCATGGAGTAATCTTGCACATATGACATCAGTTTAGGGGGGGAGCAGGATGTCACGTGCTTCTTTCTGCCTTCATTCCTGGCTCCTGTGTCACTTGATGAAGGGACAGTAAGCAAATCCCAGGGGCCTGGTTCTTTTGAGTTTCAGTTTCCATACAACATGGCGCTAGAGAGTCATGCTGTGGGGCTTGTATTCAGCAAATACTAGCGGTGGGTGATTAACTCAAGGCAGATAACAGTCCAGCCGATTCAAATTCACCCCTCCCCTTCCACCTGGTTGCTCTATCAATGTTTACAGTGCCCCACAGTGCTTAGGAGGGTGAGCAAATAGGCTAAAACTTCTGAAGTCAGAACTGAACTTAGTTGTTACACACGGGGAGGGGAGGTCCTCACCTTTGTGGGTGCAGGGGAGCTGAGTTGAGTTAATGCATCAGAGAACTCTGAGCAGTACTTGGCCTTCAGAAACATCTGGGTAACATCTAGAGATCTCCAGAAGAGCACTTACTCATGTTTTGGGAGGGAGCTGTGATCAGGCCAGGAATTAATCCCTGGGAAACTTACAGCCCTCAGGGGAGACAGGCTCCAAGAAGGGAGCTATGATATCCTATGGCAAGCCTGTGTCCTGGGTGCCAGGGAGCCCCAGGAAGCTCATATGTCAAGGTCAAAGTAAGCTGGGCAACTCCACCTCCCTGGACACACACCCCTAATCAGCTCTTGTGGGGAAAGATCAAGGCTGAAGGGAAAGGCTGGCAGGCAGCAGTTGGCAGAGTGAGATGTAGTCTCCTGCTAAAATAAGGCTCCCTGAGAGGCAGGGGAGGGAGTGCATTGCTTTGGCGGGTGTCAGCAAAAAGTGGGGGGCGACTGGACAGGATCCTGGAAGAACAAGGGTGGGATCCGCAAGGCTGTGGGCCAGGTGGGCGGAGGCCAGTGGGAGGGGACACGTGCGGCTCCTCCTTCTAGCCTCCTTGTCTGCCTCCTTCCTCCTCTTCCTCCTGCTCCTCCTCCTCCTCCTCAAGAGCCAGGCTGGCTCCAGTCCCTGCCACTGCTCCTCTTCCTGGCTGGCTCCTGGCAAGTCAGCTGACCCAGCGCCCAGCTCCAGCCTTGCCTCCCCGCCCTGCTCCCCCAAAGTGGCTGCTGTGCGCGGGCCGCGCGCTCTCAGGGTTCGGGGACCTAGAGAAAGTGATGCGCGCCCGCTGACGCCGCGCCTAGCCGCCGTCACCTCGTCCTCTTGGTCCCCACCCCACGCTCCTCCGTCTCCACCCTGCCCGCACCCCTCCCCGGAGGAGCCACCGAGGGTGCCCTGCGTGCTGGGGGAAGTGGGGTCGCCGGCTGTCTGGGATGGCCTCCGGATTCAATGACATAGTCAAGCAAGGATACGTGAGGATCCGGAGCAGACGCCTTGGGGTACGTACGCTGGTCATCCTTGCCTGACTGGAGCTCAGCACCCCGGGCGGGCAGTGGACCCGGGTCCTTGGGTATGAAGTTGGGGGGGATGGCGCGGTGCTCCGGAGTCCACCGGGGCTGCTGTGCCTGGCCGGGTGTCCGGGTGTGTAATGGAGCTATCTTTATCTCTGGATGACTTGGCTTTCTGGAGCCCATTGATCTGGAATAAATATTTCCCGGTAGCCATGGGAATTCTCGCGGAGAAGCCGGGCACAGGGCTGAGCTCGCTAGATGTCCCTGTAACCCCCATCCTGCCCGCCGACAACTTAACTTTTCCAAGGAGGTGAATCAAGGCCGGGAAAGAGAGCTCATGCCCCCGGGGAGCAAGGTCAGCGGGTCTCTGACCCCCTGGTGGGGGGGGTCCCCCTCAGCGTCTCCGTGTGGGTTGAGGAGGAGAGGACTGGCCTTGATGCCAGATCTGAACGCCTCACCTGGGCAGTGGATTTCCGCCGCTGAAACTCGCATCTGCCGCTGGGAGAAGGCTCAGCCCGGAACATGGAGCCGGCCAGAGCCAGCGACTTGGGAATGTGAAGGGAGAGAAAGAATGAATGAGTCCCCGACTCCCTGGGGGCCGGTGCCAACTCCGGGGGTGGGGGGTCTCTTTGTCCGACATTCCCTCGCTCTGCTCTGGGTTGGGGGGAGAGGAAGCTTCAGGAAAACCGTCCTGCCTCTGCTTCTGCTTTGAACGGTGGTCCAGCTTTTAGGGAGGGAAGAATATTGATATGGTGGGATACATATACACATAAGTGAATGTTCGTGTATTTATTGATTTCACATTTTCTCATTTCTTGCCATGTCAGATACTGTGGATGCTTTGTGAGTGAGGCTGTGTGTGAGGTTGGAAAGTTTGCTTAGTAGAGACTGAAGCAAGAATGTGGGTGCCTGTCCCCCCATTGCCCCACAAGAGCGAGGGACATGTTGAGCATCTTTCTCTACAATTGTGTGCCACCTGTAACCTTCCTCTTATTTTCTGTTTGGTCTTTTCTTTTTAATGTGTCATGTAGTTTTACTAAAACGAAAAGAAATTTCACAGGAGTAAGACCGATTTCAGAGCCATGTCTGGTTCTGGTGGGGAGAAAACTCTTGGAAAACTCTAGCTTGATCTTCCTTCCTTCCTTCCTTCCTTCCTTCCTTCCTTCCTTCCTTCCTTCCTTCCTTCCTTCCTTCCTTCCTTCCTTCCTTCCTTCCTTCCTTCTTTCCTCCTTCCCTTTCTTCCTTCCTTCTTTCCTTCCTTCCTCCCTCCCTCCTTCTCTCCTTCCTTCCTCCCTCCCTTCTTCCTTCTTTCCTTCCTCCTTTCCTCTGGTTGCTGTATTTTAACAGTAGTGTCCTGTTTTTTATGAGCATTATGTTTCATTAACAAGAGTAACAGAAGTGACCAATCCCTACTGATTTTGCTAAAGTTCCCTTGATTCTCTTTTCCTGCTGTGCAAACATTCCCATGAGCCACAGCAGCCATGGCTGGGGCCCTTAGCCAAGCGTCTCCTGAGTAAAGTGTAGGAAATAATAGGAACTTTATATATATCAGCCTTATGGGCCAAGTGAGTGCTATAATTTCAAAGGGAGCCTTAAAAAGTCTCATTCTAATCTTCCATGAGCTCCATCATGCCAATGGGGGGAATTGGTAATAACCATTCACTCTGTGTTAGAGAGCATTCCAACGGGACCAGGATATGAATTGTTAATGCCCCATATATGAATTATTCATGAGGCTCTGCCTTTATGTCAAGTCGTGACAGAGGGTGATTTCTCTGAAAAATTGTTCACCATCACTTTCGAGGCTGTGGTAATTGAAGATTATTTTTTCTGTATTATTATAATTGATCCTGTATAGGCCTATAGATGCCAACACGTATGGGTGGATACTTGGAGCTAAGGGTGAAGGGAGAGGAATAATTTTGCATTTGTTTTGCATGTCACAGTGTTTAGGGGGCAGTGAGCAGCGTGCTGTCCTACGGTGTACTTTGTCTGCATTCGTTCTCAGAGACACAAGGATGTCCTTTGCATTATGACTGCTCGTGGAGACTAAAGGTCAATGGTTAATCGGGCCTTACTTGTTATGACTGTTTGTCAGTGGTTAATACTGTTCAGAGGCCCCTAAGCTGTACTTTGCAGGGCAGGCTGAGAACACTGTTGTGAGACCAGCATCCTCTGAAGAATACCACGGGGCAGGCTGTGGCATAGCAACCCCGTGTCCAAAGTTAGGAATGTGGGTAGTGTTAATCTAGGCCGCATATAGCTGGGGAAACCATGCGACACATATATTCTGGGAGCTGTGTACATCTCAGAGGTGGGGGGTAGGGCAGTCCTGGACAGAGTTGACCCAGCGCCGTACCCTGCCACATGCCGCGAACTCCACAGGGCGAAGGAACAGCCCTTCTTGGGAGCTCATGGGAGGGTGGCTTTGATTCACGGCATGCAGACAAGCGTCTGGAGGGCCCAGGCGTGTTGGGGAGGGTTTATAATTAAACAAGAAAACTATATTTCACAGCAAGCAGCTGTCATGCTAAGGAATGCTTCTGCGGGTTTAGAAAAAGGGATGGGAGCCTGCTCTGCCTGTCTGACTTGTTTAGCACGGGGACGCGTGGTCTTTCTTAGCCGCAGTTTTCTAGTCTGCGTGGTGAAGCATTGCAGGGAAGTTTCTAATGGTGGTGTGATCTTTAATAAAACGTGTCAGGACCAAGTGAAGGTTCTGAGGATTATTGATTTTGCTATCATTCCAGCTAGAGGTATCCAAAGGTGGCAAGCTTTATCGTTATGACTGAAATTTGTTTTAATTGATGTGTGAAAATGTGGAAACTGGGTGGATCTATGAACGATCACATTGTGCCTTGATAGGGATATGCACGGGATATTGAAACCATGACATCCGTTTCTCTTCTCAGTCATTTATCACTGTGTGTGTTTGTGTGTATGCGCAAGTGTGTGTGCTCGTGTGTGCATACAAGATGGCGCTTGAGTGTGTGTGCTTGTGGAGACACATCATACTGTATTGCTCTGCCTCCATATTGCTTTGCTCCAGGGTTCCCAGGCTCCGCCTTCCAGGGCTAGAATTATAGTCCTCCATCATTTCTGTCAGCATTTCTATATGCGATCTGAGGTTCTGAACTCAGGACTTTTGCTTGTGAAGCAAAGGCTTTAACCTCTGAGCCTTCTAATCAGCCACTCGTTTATCATTTTATATAGTAAAAATGTTAAGAAAAAAAAAGCACATATGCTTATGCAGCCTTAGATCCTCCCCTCTTTTGGGTAAAGTTTTCACAAAAGGTATATCTATGTATCTCATATAGCTTAACAGTTAACAGGAAACCTTTTTTGAGATGTCTATTTTCAATGGTCGTGGATGAATGGTTGTCTTCAATGGAAATCCTAAACAACATTAAGAAGCCATCAAATCTATTTAAACTAATTATTTTTCCTTTAGGTCAAAATCCTTAGTGACGTCCAGCTCTCGGACTTCAGAAGTCTCACTGTATGAGTATCTGCCATTCCTGGTGTTTGCCTGCATCTGTGGGCCCCGCACTGCACCCTGTTTGTTGGGGAATGTCGATGTTGCTATTCAGGGAGCTGAAGGGGAAGAGAACAGCCATCTGTAATGATCTAATTCTCAAAGGACACTAGAAATGTCTCCCTAGTTGAGTGGTGAAACAGGCGATTTGCGCGTCATCAACCTGCCGAGAGTGTTATTTAGATAGTGTTAAAATCGCCACAGATTGTGTTAAAATCTCCACTCGAGTTGCCTCTCCTTGCAGTGGAGAGTTTTCCATTCCATCTAGTCCCTGGCTGGCCCACAGTGCAGACCTCGGAGCTCAGTTTAGAGGTAGAACTGTGTTCTTTATCTGCATTTGGTGCTTCGTGACCAGCTTGGAAATGGCCTTTCTCTAGCAAGAACTTATCAGCACGGACCACTTGAAGTCCGCTCGGGCAGCTTCTTGTTGTCTTGCCCTCCGTATCAGCTGGACTTCGAACATCTGAATATATCTGAGAGCTTTACCTGTTTGATCTCGCCTCTCTTTCAGTGCATCCACATCGTAGCCATTAGATGCCATTTTGGTTGCCCCAGTAAAAACCAGGCATAAGCCAGCCACTGAGCAGACATGGTGATCACACCGCTCCTCCTCCTCTGTCAGATCCTACTGCGTTCCATGCATCAGAAGCTCAATCTTGGAAGTAAGGCTAGGACCTGCCTTTCTCCCATCCTCCTCCGCTTCCATTCTAGTCCAAGCCTTATGTCTCCCCCATCCGCTTCTCTCTCTGCAACATCACAGTGATTAGCTAGTGTGTCTCCTGTCCTGGGTTCTCATTCCAAGCTTGTTCAGTAGCCTTGTCTTCTGATGCCCAGACCACCACTGACTTGACTAGGTGCTTGCTTTGTGAGCATGCATGCATGCATGCATGCTGTCTGTCTGTCTGTCTGTCTCTCTCTCTCTCTCTCTTTCCCCCCTCTGCTTAGAACGCTGCTTCCCAGGTATCTCCCTGGACCCCTTCCTTCTCTTCCTTGGCTTCTACCTTCTGGTAAGGCTGTTCTATTTCTTCCTTCCCCCCTCTGCACCCCTAGGCTTGGTCTTCCCTGTCTTAGCACCCTGTACAGATGGATGTGTCTTCTCATTTGCATACTGCTTGCGCATCCCAGGAACCAAGAGTTTCCACACAGCTTTCTCCTTTCATTGTGGCATTCTGACCAGACACCATTTCCCAGGCCAGTGCCTGGCACAAAGTGGGCAGCCCACCAAGACCGATGGGAGGAAATGACTGGCCGAAGGCCTCCAACCTCCACAGCTTCTCATAGAAGGATGCTTTCAAATCCCCAGCCCAATGCCTTGGGCTTCTTGTGAGCTTTTAAATATTTCTCAACCTTCCACTCCTATAAAAATAGAGAGACTGCTAATACCCGCCTAACATGTGCTCTTCACAACAGGGCTCAATACAATGCTTGATGTGCAAAAACCCAATTAGTATTTATTACTGCTCTGCCCTCACGCCTGTGGTTAGTGTGTTGGAGATGAGGACACTCCGGTTACTTCCCTGGCTTCTCCTGCACTGACTCTTAACGCCAAAGGAATCACTATGTAGTTAGGAAACAAATTCAATGTCCGAGAAGCAATTTACGTTCAAGCACAAATGTGGCTCACTGCCAGGGTTAGGGAGGAGGCGGTGTGCCTCACGGTCCTGACTTCAGTGATTCTGAGAAGGAAGGAGGTGCATATCACCCTCATTTTGTGTCAACTCATGGGCCAAGAACACATTTCTCTTAATTCGGGGGGTCTTAATTTGGTGGTAGAAAATAGGCTTAGAAAATGGCCAGTGCATTAGCTAGATCTAGTGACAATTTGACAGTTGAAGAGATGAAGAGCAAGTCCTGGGCACATCTGTGAAGAATTGCTGGTTAAGGCAGGTCCTGAGCAAGCCCATGGGAGAGTGTCTAACTGACGCAGGGAGACCTGGCCTATCGTGGGGTCAGCCATTCCCTGGGCAGGTGGGTGGCATGTGGGGAGCTGGCTGAGTGGTTTGATGTACTTTGACAGCCTTGCCATCTGGAATGTGAGGTTTGCCCTTCTCTCAGCAAGCCCCATAGATAGGGTGTGGCCAGTTCCCTAGGTTCCTAGGTGTTGGTGTGAGCTTTCCTGCCAGCTGGACTAAGAACTATGACCGAGAATTGTAAGGAAGAATACAGTCCCTTTGTTCCCCTACACTATCTGGATGCAAACTTTCTGGACACATGTAGGCGCTTTGCAGGAGTCAGACTTCAAGGAGAAACCGCTCTTCACGGCCCAGTCACTGGGCCCAGGCTGAAAAACGAGCCCATGTATGTTATTTACCGTTTTAGATTTTGACACGCTTAGTATGAGACTCTGATAGATCCGAGACACGTGTTGTCACGTGACCAGACACCTGGAAGAAACCATGTGAGGGAGTG